>MU721107.1:31248-72377 GCA_026770625.1 Nicotiana glauca | reverse complement strand
ATCCACCATTCTTTAGGATTTCCTACCAAGTTGCATTCAGACAACATGGCACACAAGTCCTCCATTTCTTCAGCAGTTTCAACCATGTTAGCTTGATTCTTCTTCTTCTTCTTATCATTCTTTGGTGCACGACAATCCACGACCTTATGCCCAGATTTTCCACAGTTGTGGCAATTACCCTCGAACTTTTTCTTGCTTGGGTAATTCTTTGGTGCAGAAGCCTTCTTTCTCTTCTTGTTTTGTGGTGCCTTCTCAACAATGTTAGCCCTTATTATTATCGAGTTTCCACGTGACTTCTTTTCAGCATTTTTGTTGTCTTCTTCTATCCTCAAACGCACAATCAAGTCTTCAAGCATCATCTCTTTCCGTTTGTGTTTTAGATAGTTCTTAAAGTCTTTCCACAACGGAGGTAATTTCTCAATGAAAGCGGCGACTTGAAAGGCCTCATTAATGACCATACCTTCAACAATAAATTCATAATTAATAACAAGATAAATCTTATTAATAAATTTATTGATTCAGGTCATATCTTCAGCAAGGAGGTCATGCACAATAACTTGTAATTCTTGGACTTGAGTTATGACCGACCTAGTGTCAATCATCTTGAAATCCAAAAACCTTGCAGCCACGAACTTCTTAAGTCCGGCATCCTCAGTCTTGTACTTTTTCTCAAGCGCATTCCATAACGCTTTTGAAGTTTCCATGACACTATAGACATTGTACAAGCTATCTTCCAAACAACTCAAAATGTAGTTTTTGCACCAGAAATCAGAATGTTTCCATGCTTCAGTTACAACAAATAGTTCGTCATCTGGAGTGTTTTCAGCCAGGACCGGAGGATCCTCCTTGATGAATCGCTGCAAACTCAACGTAGTTAGGTTGAAGAGCATATTTATTTGCCAGCATTTGAAGTTGATACCGAAAAAATTTTCGGGTTTTTCTACTGGTGACATAACATGAGAAGGAGTTGAACGGCTTGACGAGGCATCAACATTTGTAACAGTAGCACCCGTTCCCGCAACATTTCCATTATTTTGGTTTTCATTCGTCATTTTTTCTATAAAGTTGGAAACAAAATAGAACTTTGTTAAATTAGTGAAGTTTTGATATCTTCAAACTGAATACCAAACCAAAATACAACTCGTAACAATGGTGAAGTTTTTATATACTTCAAACCCGTACGTTTATTATTCCGGTAAAGTTTTGATATACTTTAAACCGGACAGAACAATTATTGGAGTAGAAAGCACGAAGGCTTTAGTCTCCAAACCAGTATACAAAATAAAAATAACAATTAAATATATATTTCAACACAGAAACGTTAGTATAAAATTTCTTAAGCTTGTTGTTCGCTACTGTGTTAAAACACAAAATCAGAAAAATTGTTAGAAGAATAAAAGAAACTGGAAAACAGTAAAGAATAAGAAATATTCCAAGTCCACAATTTGCTTGTGCGTCCTTAAGGAATTTTAACCCCCTGACATGTTGCCAGGGTAATAGATTAAATCCTCCCAGTATGAAACGGAAAAAACCTTCCTGCAATAGTGGCAATACAAACTACAGGATACCAACGAACTCAAAGAACGGAGCAAAATCACACTTACGAATTTGAGAGAGAGAGACTGCGAATTAGAATGCAATATTTTCAGAAATAAAGAAGTTCTGTAATATTTTTGGTGTGTTAAAAATGAAGTCATGCCTCAAAATTTATAGGCAATTATTGGAAGAGGTGTGATGTTTGTTCTGGAAAAGGTGTTTGTTCAGAAGTTTATGCGTCCTGCCGCGGTCCTACCGCGGTTACGCCAGGATCGCAGCCAAACTAGCCTTCTGAATCTGCAGTAGTGTTCTGGCACGGTCTTACCGCGGTTACGCCATGACCGCCACCAATCTATCCTTCTGAATCTTCAGCAGTGATCTGGCATTTAATTAATTATTAAATAATTAATTAAATAAATTTTGTCCAAAAATAATCTTATCGATCGATTGACAAATCCAAATCCAAATCCAAAGCCAAAGCCAAAACCAAAGCCAAATCTGAAGCCGAGCGAGCAACGACGACGACGCGTGGGTTCATTCTCTTCAACTCCTTTTAAGAGCTTTAAGAAGTTATTCTATATATAAGCACACAAATATAGTTGTCCCTCACCAATGAGAGACAAAGTGCAAGTCAAAAGCTCACTTTATTCAAATTTTTATTTCCCTCAATTTTATTTCCCACCATTTTCAATTCACACTCTTAGACTTTAAAGCCCAATGCTTAAAGTCTTTGAAGCCCAATGCCTTTAAAGTCCAACACTCAATAGTTAATCTCATGTTTATGATATCCCTTTGTATACCTCAATTGTTATAAATCTGTATTACTGTAAATTAAATAATAATCTTTCTGAAAACAGAAACAGAAATTTAGTAGAAATTAAATTCCGAAAATAGTAAACTTTTTCAAAATAAATTCTGGAAAAACGTTATAGGAACAAATCGAGCCCACTGAATACACAGTGTGTCCTTAAGGAAATTATTCCCCTCAAGTACCCGGGGTTTTGGAATATATCCTCCCAGGATAGAACGATTTAACTCACTAGTGTATCGATACCTAAAACTCTGGTGATCGGCGAACCCCTCTATGGTCGTAAAACACACTGGAATATTTTATGCAGAAGAAGATTTAGAAAATTTCGTAAGTAAATATTCTGGGATTTGAAGGTCTATTTGTAGCCAACTTGGTGATGTTTCTGAAGAGGTTTGCAACCCTTCAGAATAGTCATGGCTGTTGGAACAAGTGTGACCCTCTGAAGAGGTTTGCAACCTTTCAGAACGGTCATGGCTGTTGGAACAGGTGTGACCCTCTGAAAAGGTTTGCAACCTTTCAAAACAGTCACGCTGTTGGAATAGGTGTGACCCTCTGAAGAGGTTTGCAACCTTTCAGAACAGTCATGGCAGTTGGAAATTTTTGCAGGAAATTTAAAACGAATTTTAAATTAATCAGGGAAAGAAAAACGGGCTAGACCGGACCGGGTCGTGGGTCATCCCTCCATTTTCCATTCAGACCTCTTTTGTTATTATTTACTCCCTCTGTTTCAATTTATGTGAACCCATTTGGTTGGGCACGGAGTTTAACAAAAGAAAGAAGACTTTTGAACTTGTGGTGTAAAATGAGGCACGTATATTTTGTGTGGCTATAAATCATTGCATAAAGGTAAATTGTTTCCAAATAAAGAAATGGGTCATTCTTTTTGGCACGGACCAAAAAGGAAATAGGTTCACATAAATTGAAATGGAGGGAGTATTAAATAACAAACCCAACAATCCCCCACATGAATGGGGAATGACTATAAACTTAAAAGAATGCACGAACGTGTGTGTGTTTTACAAGCAAGAATTGATTGCTTCTAGATAAGTAGGTTTCCCTTTGAACTTTCCATAGTGAACTTATATCGGATATACTCGGTCAATCGGTAGATTTGATATCTTTGAACCGTCGAGCTTTGTTGTATACCTAGACAACATAAGTTACACAATCAATCCTTAACCATCTATAGTTCTCACGGTTGTGTTCATTTCAGCCATGAACACCGCCTGGTTTTATGAGTGCTTAGAGAATGGGCCTTTACTTTCATTGTCCTTGAAGCGACTTACACTTCACACTCACATAGGTGATTCCTAAACGTGTAATCTTAAAGACACACTATCTGGTCATATCCTGTTAGACTTAGCAAATCATTAAAAGCTTTAAGCTTTATTGACTCATAAAAAAGCCTTAATGATTTACCTCGTTTTTGAACATTGTCTTCATCACGAGAATGGGTTGAGTTAGTTGACATGTTGAACCGTCATTCATAACTTTATTTGATCTCTTTGAGCCTAGCTCTTGGGATCTCCAGTCTGCTAGGTAGAGTTACCTCCATGATGACTTGTCCAAGGCCTTTAACCCCATTCCCTTTGATGATCTTTCAACTGCCTCTCTAGATAGGCCTTTTTTAAGTAGACCCGACACGTTATCTCTTGACTTTATGTAGTCAATTGTGATAACACCACTAGAGAGTAGTTGTCTAACGGTATTGTGTCTCCGTCGGATATGACGAGATTTTCCGTTATACATAACCCTCCCCGCCCTACCTATTGCCACTTGACTATCACAATGTATACATATAGGTGCCAAAGGTTTGGGCCAAAATAGAATATCTTCTAAGAAATTTCGGAGCCATTCAACTTCCTCACCAGCCTTATCTAAAGCTATGAATTCATATTCCATTGTAGAACGGAAAATGCACATTTGTTTGGATGATTTCCAAGACACTGCTCCACCCCCAATTGTAAAAACATATCCATTCGTGGATTTAACTTCAGATGATCCGGTGATCCAATTTGCATCACAATATCCCTCGATCACGGAAGGATATTTGTTATAATGCAAAGCATAATTTTGGGTATGTTTCAGATATCCCAAAACTCATTTCATTGCCATCCAATGTATTTGATTAGGATTACTTGTAAACCAACTTAGTTTGCTAATAACACATGCTATATCTGGTCGCGTACAATTCATTATATACATCAAACTTCCCAATACTCTTGCATAGTCCAGTTGTGAGTCACTTTCACCTTCATTCTTTTGAAGTGCATAACTCACGTCAATTGGAGTATTGACAATTTTGAAATCCAAATACTTGAACTTGTCAAGTACCTTTTCAATGTAGTGAGACTGTGATAATTCTAGACGACCTTGTGAAGTCTTGCGAATTCTGATTCCTAAGATCACATAAGCAACTCCTAAGTCTTTCATGTCGAATTTGTTAGCCAACATGCGCTTTGTAACATTTATATCTGCTATACTTTTGCTTATTATCAACATGTCATCGACATATAAACAAATAATGACTTCGTGACCTGTAGTATTTTTAATGTAAACACATTTATCACAGTCGTTGATTTTAAATCCATTTGCTAACATTGTTTGGTCAAATTTTGCATGCTATTGTTTGGGTGCTTGTTTAAGTACATAAAGAGACTTAACAAGTTTGCATACTTTCTTTTCTTTACCAGGAACCACAAAACCCTCAATTTTTTCCATGTAAATTTCTTCCTCCAATTCTCCATTTAGGAAAGTTGTTTTAACATCCATTTGATGGATTTCAAGACCATACACGTCCGTAGTGCCACTAAAACCCTAATAGATGTTATCCTAGTTACTAGCGAGTAAGTGTCAAAGTAATCAAGGCCTTCCTTTTGTCTATAACCTTTGACAACAAGTCTTGCCTTATATTTGTCAATAGTGCCATCAGCTTTAATTTTTCGTTTAAAGATCCATTTCGAACCTAAAGGCTTATTTTCCGGAGGAAGATCAACCAATTCCCATGTATGATTATCCAAAATTGATTGAATCTCACTATTGACTGCCTCTTTCCAAAATGATGAATCAGAAGACGATATAACTATTTTAAAAGTTTAAGGCTCATTTTCAAGCAAGAATGTCACAAAATCTGGTCTAAAGGATGGAGATGTTCTTTGACGTTTGCTACGCCTTGGATCTTCTATACTTGGAGTATTTTCCTTTGGTTCTTCCCGAGGTCGTTTAGGTTTTTCACTTAACGACTCGCTTTCAATTTTATATGGATAGATGCTTTCAAAGAATTCAGCATTATCTGATTCCATTACCGTATAACATGAATTTCAGGATTATCAGATTTATGAACCAAAAGTCGACATGCTTTACTATTTGTAGCATATCCAATGAAAACGCAATCTACTATTTTTGGTCCAATTTTAACCCTTTTAGTTAAAGGAACATGTACCTTTGCTAGACACCCCCACACTTTGAAATATTTCAAGTTAGATTTTCTTCCTTTCCATTTTTCATATGAAATATTTCTGTTGAGTATTTGGTTAGCTGTAAGGATAGCTTCCCCCCACAAACTCTGCGGTAATCCGAAACTTATTAATAAAGAATTCATCATTTCTTTTAATGTCCGATTTTTCCTTTTCACAATTCCGTTGGATTGAGGTGTGTAAGGTGCAGTAGTTTGATGGATAATTCCATATTCCGAATATATTTCTGCAAATGGAGATTCATATTCTCCACCTCGATCACTTCTAATCATTTTGATATTTTTATTCAATTGATTCTCTACTTCATTCTTGTATTTCTTAAATGCTTCAATTGCTTCATCCTTACTATTAAGTAAATAAACATAACAATATCTAGTACAATTGTCAATAAAAGTAATAAAATACTTTTTCCCACCTCTAGATGGTGTCGACTTCATATCGCAAATGTCAGTATGAATTAAGTTTAAAGGATTTGAATTCCTTTCAACAGACTTATAAGGATGTTTTACAAACTTAGATTCAACACATATTTGACATTTTGATTTATTACACTCGAATTTAGGTAATATTCTAAATTAATTAATTTCCTCAAGGTTTTATAATTGACATGTCCTAAACGAATATGCCATAAATCATTTGACTCCAATAAATAAGAAGAAGCTGAAATTTTATTCATACTGTCAACAACCATTACATTGAGTTAGAAAAGACCCTCCGTGAGGTAGCCTTTTCCAACATACATTTTGTTCTTGCTTACAACAACTTTATCAGAAACAAATACACATTTGAATCCATTCTTTACAAGTAAAGAAGTAGAAACTAAATTCTTCCTAATAGTAGGAATAGAAAAAATGTTGTTGAGCATTAACACCTTGCTGGAAGTCATCTTCAGGAATATCTTCCCATAACCTTCAATCTTGGTTGTTGCATTATTTCCCATGGAAATTTCTTCTTTCGGACTAGCAGTAGAGTAATTCGCAAATGCTTCTTTGACAGCACAAACATGTGGAGTGGCTCCAGAGTCAATCCACCACTCCTTCGGATTTCCAACTAAATTGCATTCCGAAAGCATTGTGCAAAGATCATCAATCTCATTATTGTTCTCCACTATGTTGGCTTGTCCCTTCTTCTTATCCTTTTTTGGGAGACGACAATCTGGGCTTTTGTGACTGACTTTTCCATAATTGTAGCAGCTGCCCTTGAATTTCTTTTTGTTCCGCTCCTTAGTTTGTCCAGAAGACCTCTTCCTTTTTTTACTTTTTGGAGCAGTCTCTTCAACGATATTAGCTCCCATGATCGTTGAATTTCCACGAGACTTCTTCTTGACTGTTTTGTTGTCTTCCTCGATCTTTAGACGTATCACAAGATCTTCCAACTTCATTTTTTTGCGTTTGTGCATCAGATAGTTCTTGAAATCTCTCCACGAAAGAGGCAATTTTTCAATCATAGCAGCTACTTGAAATGCTTCATTCATGACCATACCTTCAGCAATAAGGTCGTGAAAAATAAGTTGAAGCTCCTGAACTTGGGTTCCCACAGTTTTGTTGTCTATCATTTTATAGTCTAGAAACTTGGCAACCACGAACTTCTTTAAACATGCATCTTCTGTCCTGTACTTCTTCTCAAATGCGTCCCATAATTCTTTCGAAGTATTCATTGCACTGTACACATTGTACAAGTCATCTTCTAAAGCACTTAAGATATAGCCTTTGCAAAGAAAATCTGGCTGCTTCCACGCCTCAACAACCATAAACTTTTCATTATTCGGCATGTCCGCAGCAGGCACTGGAGGCTCTTCACTAGTGAATTTCTGCATACCAAGTGTGGTAAGCCAGAAGAACACCCTTTGTTGTCATCGTTTGAAGTTGGATCCAGAAAATTTCCCCGATTTCTCAGCTGGACCAACAATCATAGAAGGATTTCCATTTTCATTTGCCATTTCTTACTATCAACAACAGAAGAAATCAATTAATGGCAAAACCAAAACAGTAAATAATATTGTAATCAATAAACAGTAGTTAGAAAACAACTAATGTTTTTATACACTGTTTTACAGAAAAACGATGAAGTTTTTATGTTCTTCAAATCGTTTTATGAATTTTAATAGCCTGATGAAGTTTTTATATCTTCAAACTAGAATAGTAAAATCCAGACAGAATATAGAATATATTAAATATAATTTCCTTAAGATTGTTATAAATCTGTATTGCTGTAAATTAAATAATAATCTTTCTGCAAACGCAAATAGAAAGTTAGTAGAAATTAAATTCCGAAAATAGTAAACTTCTTCAAAATAAATTCTGGAAAAACGTTATAGGAACAAATCGAGCCCACTGAATATACAGCGTGTCTTTATGGAAATTATTCCCCTCAAGTACCCGAGATTTTGGAATATATCCTCCTAGGATAAAACGATTTAACTTACCAGTGTATCGGTACCTAAAACTCTGGTAATCGGCAAACCACTCGATGGTCGTAAAACACACTGGAATATTTTGTGCAGAAGAAGAAGAAGATTTAAAAAATTTCGTAAGTAAATATTCTGGGCTTTGAAGGTCTATTTATACCCAACTTGGTGATGTTTCTGAAGAGGTTTGCAGCCTTTCAGAATAGTCATGGCTGTTGGAACATGTATGACCCTCTGAAGAGGTTTGCAACCTTTCAGAACAGTCATGGCTGTTGGAACAGGTGTGATCCTCTGAAGAGGTTTGCAACCTTTCAGAACAGTCATGGCTGTTAGAACAGGTGTGACCTTCTGAAAAGATTTGCAACCTTTCAAAACAGTCATGGCTGTTGGAAATTTTTGCGAAAAATTTAAAACAAATTTTAAATTAATCCGGGAAAGAAAAACGGGCTAGACCAGACTGGGTCGCGGATCATCCCTCCATTTCTTTTCCCACTATTTTCCATTCACACCTCTTTTGTTATTATTTATTAAATAACAAACCCAACATCAATGTCATTGATGTCTTGCTATAATTATATAGTTTTAGTGCGTTACTCACCTTATATTTTAGTATTTTAATGCTAAATTGTACTATGTTTGTACTTAATTGAATTTATTTTATGTGTAGGTACTTTAGAGATGAAACCGGGAGGAAAGTAAAGATTTTATGTGTATTTTATATAATACAAATAATAGGCTCATGAAGACATAATGATGGGTTATAATTAAATTAAGAAAAGAGAAACAAGGAAAGCTTACCTGGAGATTTAGAAGCAGCAAAGTTAGGCAGCCAATACATGCACAAGTCAATTACGTAGTGACGAGTCTTCGACCGAGATTTTTGTCCAAATTTTACTTGGACTTGGTTATTTCGTTTGGGCTTTTTCCTACACCTATAAATATTCATTAAACATAATTTTTATAGGACTTTTTTTACGAAGGAAATTCGACTGAAGGAGAGCACAGAGCTGCCGTGGAGGTCGGGTTTCATCTTTCTTCCATCAAACTTTGTAATTTTTATGTTTCTTTGTATAATTTGTAGTTTTGCTACCATGTCTATGTGGAGCTAAACTTCACGTTCTAGGGTTGTGGTTCTTTCATGAATATTGTTATTCAGATATTAATTTTGATTTCTTAGTTTATCATATTAGTTTATTTATTAAATCCTGCGCTTAATTATTTAATTGCTTGATCACCAATTGAATACTATCTACGAATCTAGAATTGAACTCGAAAGTGGGATTCTAGATTACTTATACGATTGAGTAGAACAAGTTCTTGAACCTGGGCATCGGGGAATGGATTCGCGGTTAGGATATACATATACCTAATTGTTTTGCTTGGTTGATTTACAGTAATTATAAATGCGTTCTTGTTGATTCTAATTCTATATACATATATGGGTTAGGTTAGTTTGAATAGGCGAGTAAGAACTCAACAGATTCTTATAAGCAATATTATCCATGTCAACCAATAAATCAGATAACTTAATTAATCAATTCAATTGAAGAGTACAATAGGATTGTTAGATAGCCCATAACCCTAGATCGTTTTCATTACATTGATATCATAAAAATCTGCTCTTCCTCTATTGAAAGTTTATTATTTTTATTTCTTTATTTAATTAGTTTAGAATCAAATATTTCAAGGTTTAATTTTTGTTTAGATAGTTAGGATAGTCTAATTTAGTTAATAGTTAATCACAAGTCCTCGTGGATTCGACATCCGACTTTTAGTCACTTTATTACTTGACGAAAGCATATACTTGCGTGTGCATTTGGATGCAACAAGTTTTTGGCGCCTTTGTTGGAGACTTAGAAATTAACTGTTTTTCTAGATTAGACTTTTAATTTTATCCATTTTGTTTTGTATATATTTTTATTTTTATAATAATTTGATTTTTCTCTTAGTGTGTTCATAGTTCTCTCAACATGACATCTTGGGATGAAATACCCGGAGGTAAGGTTATTGATGAAGACGCTTGGTTGATGGAAGACTTTTATGGCCCGCCTTTTTGGGCTTGTCATAACCAGAATTCTGGGAGGTCTGAATCCGAATATGGGAGTAAGGGTTGGTATTGGGATGGATATTCTCGATTAAGCGAATATGCGGAACGACGCTGTCTTCTAACAACGTTAGTGAATGATTGGTCTAAGGAAAGAGATGAACTTGCACATAAAATTGATAATTTTCTCTTGGTTGTACATATCTTAGATGCAGATTTGAGTGCAAAGGTTGATGCGTATAACGCCCAATAATTTAATAATTAGTTGTGTGAAACTGAAAAAGATCTTATAGACCAAATTGATGAGCTAAAACGAGAATACCAATCACTAGACCATGTTTTTCTTGAGGATGCCAATATTGAGAAGAGTGCTCTAGAGTCATGTGAGAGAGTAGATAACATTACTTTGGAAGACTTGAGTGTATGTAAATATGGGGATGCAAATTATAGTAAAATTCATGAGTTAGGGCGCATTTGACCTCATTCCAACTATTTTTCCACATTGTGTTTAGATAGTAAATTAGTAGTCGATCCATCTAAGCCTATGATGGAGTCAAATGGTAAGTATGAGAGTGTTTATATTCTTAAATTTATTGTGCCAAAAAGAAAGAATTACATTCCTCATCTAAAGGTCGAGAACTAGAAAGTGAAAAATTTATTACTTGGCCTGGTTATCTTTGTAGCCCCACTAAAGGAGCATAGCCACATACTGGATTGTTGATACCCAATTTTTCTTTAAGTGTTTCTTATACCTAAATATTTTTTCAAATAGCATATTGGTGCATATATAAGTACATCGAAGAGTTTTGACATTTTTGTGATGATTTTAAAACCAATTTATCGCCTATTTTCACACAACAAAATCCAATAATTATTCTTAAAATAATCATATTTGGTGAATAATTTATTTTATTTTCACATCTACAGCTAAATATAATTAAGATAATTTTCGCATATTTTTACAAGTTCATTTGGTATTTTTAAAGCTAAAATGCATATAGTTGCAATTATAGCCTATCTTGTAATTTATGGCATTTTATGTTTATAAAATTAGTTCCAGCATTTTTAAATTAATATTTATATAATATTCATTTACCCAGTACTCTTAATTTGCGTTTAAGATTGGTATTACTATTTTTATAAAATTTAAAGGGGAAAACTGGCTATTTACGATTTGGCCTCAATTGCATTTCAATTATAGCCAATTTGGCAACCCCAATTAACCCAAATTTATGCCCAAAATTATCCAGCCCAATTTTGAAATTAACCCAACCCCTAACCCATTTGCCCAATTTGCCCGGCTCCCATTAAATCTAGGCCGTTGATCTAAACGATCAACGGCCACATTTCATCCTTTCCTTTTTAATTCTACCAACCCATCCTAACCCTAATCACTTATCAGCAAATGCCGCCTTTGATTCCTCTCTTCTCTCAACTCACCTCAAACCCTAGCCGCCGCCTCTCAACTAAGCCCTAATCTATGGCTTCTCAGACTCATCGGAGGCCTATCTAGCCTCTCATGGCTTCTGTGTGCTCACTTCTAAAGGTCCAACAACCAGATCTTGAAGGGTTCCGACCAAGCCTTTGTTCGATGACTGTTCTCCGGTCGTCTTCAACCCTTTTCCGGCCAGTCATGGCTATTCGAGCTCGATCTTTGACTTCTCTACTCAAATCGATGGTTTCCAAAGCCTATCTCGTCTCTTGGGTTTCTTACGAAACCCTAATCTCTGATGTTCCTTCGATTTATTTTAGATCTGTTCTGGATCTATGTGTGCGTGAACCTTCTATGCATTTTTTCTCAAAGATTCTTTAATGTTTGCTTTCAGAAACTCTTATTTCCTCAACTAGGGTTTCATATTATTTTATCTCGAGCATCTCTTCTCTGAATCTCGACAGGTTTTTACTGTGTTTGTTTGTATTATCTTCTATCTGAATTCGCATGCTGAAAACCCTAATTTTCTTGGGGATTTTGTTTGAGTTTCCTGGTCTGCTTGTTAATGGTTGTTTGATTCAACTTATTTTTTTTATCTGAGTAGCATGTTAAAAACCCTAATTTTGGGATCTTGTTTGAGTTTCTATGTGTTATTCATCTGATTTAGCATGAGTGAAAACCCTAATTTTGGGGTTTATCCGGGGTTCTAAACCTGTTTTGTTTGTTTGACTGATCATCTCCTTTAAACTCGTTTGATTTTCGAAAACCTTAGTTTCTTCGGGGACTATTCAATCTCTTTTTGTTTGTGAAACTAGTTCGTTGAAATTGCAGAGTGCTTCCACTCTCTTGACTATTTTTTGGTTCTGGGTTCTTTGCATGCTTCTGATCTTCTTCTCTATTGTGAAACACTGAAACTTGACTATCATGCTTCGAATGTTTTCCTTTTAAGTTACTACTGTATGCTGTTATTTTGCCATAACTTGGCTTCACATGTCTATCACTTGCGCATGCATTTATAGATATTGAGTTCCTTCTGTGATTGATTCTTAAACTCGAGATTAATTTTCAAAACTTTTCCTTTGTGAAATTCTGATTTTACTTGCCTGTTAAGCGGTAATTGATTCTTTTCCTTTGATTGGCCTCCCTGAATCTTTCCCAAAATAATAATTTTACACCCTGTACTTAGACTTAATTGCCCATTATATTACCTTACTACTTCTTTTATGGCAACAACCATTCTGTTTACAAGGTTTATTCTCCCTTTCTTTATTTAAAACCTGTTAGCATCAGTTTGAATAAAAATCCCCTGATTGAAGGGGAATCTTATACTAATTTAATTTTGATTTGTACTCATGCCATATTTGCGTTAAACTTGTACTTGTTACCTTATTTCTCTACACGTTTTCAAAGCTATAAATACCGTTCTCTTCTCTTTCAAACAAGAAAAAACAGAAAAAGCAATCTGAGTTCAAAAATCACTCTCACTTAAAACTTTCTCTCTTTCTGATACTTGTGCTGCTGTGGACTTTGCTTACTCTACTTTCTTCTGCATTTTTTTTGCTTCTTTACTGGTATGTCCCAGTTAATTTACATGTCTCAACAACAATGTGTTTTACTTCTGCCTACTTCTGCCCAATTCTTTTAGTTGACATTTATTTCTAGCATGCTGGAATATGTTTCCCCTTTCCCTTTATAGTCCAGTGTTTAAATTACATATGCATCCTGTCAGTTGCTTATCATGTATTTGATACTTATGAATCCCAAACCCTCATATCCCCTTGTATGCTTTAAGTTATGGTTTAGAAAATATGGCAATGCCTCAAATCATTGTCCATGGCTATGAACTGGATCCTTTGGGGTCCTAAGCTTTTCAATTTCCCATCCCCATTCCCTATTGTGTGTATGCTGAGTAACAGCCTTGGCCTGGCAGTATTCCTGATTACTGTTCAGGCCATGGCTTTACCTCCAAATAGGTCTGTACTCCTTAAATGTTTGATCATAAGTTGGTCAAGGGTGTGCCAGTCTTATTGTGGCTGGGCATGACCACCAACCTGCCTGGGTAGTCCCCCTACCCTTTTCTATTGCACTTACACACAACTCTTAGAACTTAAGTTCTGCCCCTCTTGTGTGAGCCTTGCCTTGGGACCCTGGAGCTCCCTCTGAACTTGGACACATAAGGGCTGGCCCTTCCACACTGCAGAACTCAATTTCTGTTCAACATCTTGGGTGTATGCACTGCCTGGGGTTCTTGAAATCCCTTGGATCTCTGAAACACCTTAGATAAGAGAAGGCTTGGAAATTTGGATCTCGGAAGTGGCTCAATCTCATATTATTAGGCATTAAGTCTGAATTAGGCTGCTCGGATGCAGCTGATGATTTCTGATGTATTTTTTTAATTCAAGTTTATTTCTTTTGGGCTGTAATAACTTGTATAAACTTGGGGAACTTAGTAAAAAGGAGATGGGATTTAATTTTATGCATCAAGGGTAGAAATCCTGCCCATAGGAGTTTGTTATGATTTCTGCAATTTCACACCTAGAAATCCTGCCCATAGGAGTTTGTTATGATTTCAGCAACTTCACACCTAGAAATCCTGCCCATAGGAGTTTGTTATGATTTCAATAATTTCAAACTTAGAAATCATGCCTATAGGTTTTTATTCTCATCTCTGCATATCCATTTAGAAATCATGCCTATAGGTTTTATCCACTTAGAAATTATGCCTATAGGTTTTAATTCTCGTCTCTGCATATCCACCTAGAAATCATGCTCATAGGTTTAATTTCTGCAAACACGCATAGATATCTTGCCTATAGTTTAACTTCTAATTGTTCTGCAATTTTATATAAACATGGTCAACCAAACTGCTGCATTCTGCAAACTTCATTAGGCAAACTATTTGTAGGTTTAAATAATGAAAATTGCATATATATATATATATATATATATATATATATATATATATATATATGCCATGCTCATAGGATTTTGTTAATGTCTAAAAGGTGTCCAGATCATTATTCATATAGAAAGTATGCCTATAGGAAATTTCGAATCTAAATCTAAGTAATATCAACTGTTAAACTTGTAATGCCCTGTTAAAATCAGTAGCCCCTGTTAGTTTGCACATTTGTATCTAAAATCAGTGTATGTCACGCCTAGTTCTAATTAACACCTAAGTCAATCATATCAGTTTCAAACAACTGCATTCGAGTATTCCTAATGTAGACTTTTCGCCTAAAAATATGCGTTCAACCAGTTTGCTCGTCGCTTTATTTAAATAAGACTGAAATCAGTACTTGTATGATATGCTAAACTCTGTAATTTTTGATGATTTATGGAGTCATACTTGAGCCCTGATTGCTTGTCTGTTTCCCCATTCTATTTGCAATTACTTGTTTTGGTTGACGCCTTAGCATTTTATCTTTTGAAACTTCTGGAGCCCCAAACCCCTTTCCCTTTAGGATTAGTAGTCCATTTGCCTCTAGGACTGATAGGACTGGGACGGGTAATAGCATGCAATAAGTAAGCGATACCATTCCATGCTTTAATACCTTAACGGGTGGGAAGGGTAGACATGGAGATGATGATTAAACGATAACACTAAGCGTACAATTGGGTACCAGTGTTGTGCGAATGATCCATGTAATGTATAAACCTAGGACCCCCTCCCTCTTTATTAGTTTAATAATCTTTAGATTTTTTAAAGGCTATTTTAACTTCTATTTCTTATACGTCTTTCAAGTTGCTCGCACCAATTGTTTGACACCTTCCCCTTACTTGCGCATCTCTTCAATCACGAAACGATTTCCTTTCTGAATTTCGGCCCTTCTTTTAACCCCTTTTATGTTTCTTGTTTGAATACTTGCTTGTTTGTTCGTATTTTGCATTTAAAGTAACAATTGTAGCATGCCCGGGAACCACACTGGTGGATCTTGAGGGGTGCCTAACACCTTCCTCTCGAGATAATTTCAAGCCCTTACCCAAAACTCTGCTCTGCATTTTTAATTCTTCTAAAAGTGTCCTAATGCACTATAATCATTAGGTGGCGACTCTCCAAACTCAAAAACCCAATTCCCAAACGGGATAAGAGTTGTCTTCCTGAATGTCGTGAACCCGATTCCGCTTTAGGAAAAAAAAAGGGGCATCGACATGGATGCCCTGTTAGGGGTACAATTCATAAGTTCAAAGTGGAGGCAAAAAGTGGTTCAAGTAATGCCGCGAGTTTAAATTAGGCGCTTGTTGGCAGGCAACCCAGCTTTACTGCTTTCTTTTAATTTTGTTTATTTTTTTTATTTTTTTATTATTTTTGTAGTATTATTTTATTTTGTAGGATTACGAGCATAGGGAGAAAGACATTGGAAGTGTGCAAAAGTGATCTAGTCGGTTGGAACTAGTGTGAGGTACCCGCACAAAGGATCATCCTTTGGAGAAGTCTGAGTATCCCGTAAGATACTATTGCTCCGACCTTTAGCCTTTCAGGGAGTTTCTTGTTCACCCTTGTTATTTTTGTTTTATTTGTGCATTAGGGACACTGCACTCTTTTAAGTGTGGGGTGAAGGATTCCCTGTAGTTTGTATAGCATTATAATAGTATATTATTAGTTTCTTATTTTTTTTATTGTTAGCTAGTTTTTTGTTTTTATTTGCATAGTTAGTAGAATTAATGGTGTAGTATAGTAATAGTAGTTTTGGCTGCTTAATTAAAAAATTTACAAAATCAGAAAAATCAAAATAAAAAATAAATTAGACTTTTTTCGACAATGGATCTCCAAGACAGTTTTCTTGAGGGATAAAGGACTAACCAAACAAAAAACGGAAAAGGGCTAAATATATCCCTCTACTTTTAAATATTGTTTACATGTACCCTTCGTTATACTATTGGGCTATCCATACCCTTATCGTCATATTATTGGGTTATCTACCCCTATTGTCATACTTTGAAACAAAAATATCCCAATTTTTGGATGGAGTGACACGTGGCAACACCAGATTAAAACGACCCATTTCTTTTTTTTACCCGGCCCATTTTAAAAAAAAACACAACCCAACCCCTATTTTCACCCTTTTCCAGTTATTTTTTTGAATTTCAATTTTTAAAAAACAAAAATATTTTGTTAAAAAATAAAAAAAATATTTTTTTTTCTGTTTTTACAAATTTGTTTTACCAGTTTTTATAAAATAAATTCTTTTAAAAAACTGAAGAAAAAAAAATTCAAAAACGAAAACATTTTGTTGAAAATATTTTGTTCAGTTTTTAAAAAACAAAAATATTTTGTTAAAAAATAATATTTTTTCCGTGTTTACAAAAAAATCAGTTTTTACATGTTTGTTTTTCCAGTTTTTTACAAAAAGAAAATATTTAAGAAAACTAAAAAACTGAAGAAAGAAAACATTTTTCAAAAGCAAAAATAGTTTGTTGGAAATATTTTTTTCCATTTTTAAAAAAGAAAAATATTTTTTTAAAAACAAAAATTATTTTTTCTATTTTTACAAACTTGTTTTTTCAGTTTTTACAAAATAAAATTCTTTTAAAAAATTAAAAAATAAAACAAATTCAAAAATGAAAATATTTTGCTGAAAATAATTTTTCAGTTTTTAAAAAACAAAAATATTTTGTTAAAAATGATTTTTTTTTTTCTGTTTTTACCAAAAAAAAAATTAGTTTTTACAAGTTTGTTTTTCCAGTTTTTACAAAAAAATCTTTAAAAAAACTAAAAAAATGAAGAAAAAACATTTTTCAAAAGCGAAAATAATTTGTTGAAAATATTTTTTTCTAAATATTTTGTTAAAAACTGAAAATATTATTTTTCTATTTTTACAATTAATATTTTGTTAAAAACTGAAAATATTTTTTTTCCTGTTTTTACAATTTTATTTCAGTTTTGACATATATGTTTTTACTAAAAAAATATTTTGTTTAAAAATGATTTTTGCAATTTTTTTAATGGTTTAGAAAAAGAAAATTCTTTGAAAAACCGAAAATTAAAATATGGTTCGGGTTGTGGGTTTTTTGTAAAACGAGTTGGGTGAAAAAAAGAAATTGGTCATTTAATCTGGTGCTGCCACGTGGCACTCCATCCATAATAGGGGTATTTTTATTCCAAAGTATGGCGGTAAGGGTATGGATAGCCCGATAGTATAACGAAGGGTACATGTAAACAATATTTGAAAGTAGAGGGGTATATTTGGCCCTTTTCCGAACAAAAAATAAAAAAATAGAAAAATCCAAAAATATGTCTTTTAGCTTTCTTTAGGTAGTAATAATCCCCCCATGATTTTTCTTTGTGCCTCGGTTCTTTTCCATGGGATGTAGTTTGAACCGGATAATAGTTTTTTTCTTTTCTTTTACATTTTTTAGAGTAGGACTTTGGGAAAATGGAGGAAGAAAGATGAGGTTCCTAGATGCCCTTGACTTGTTTGATAGTAGCATATTTAGGCTTTGGCATGCGTAGTTGTTATACCCCACATTTCATACGTGAGAGTACGTCATAAGCCATTGATGTAAGCTCGAAAATGAGATCATATTTGGAAGCAAATAAAGTAAGTTAATAATGTTGCCTTGGAGGTTACAAATATTTAAGATCATGAATAATGAATACCAAGAGGGTTGGAAAGCTTAGAAGCTAAACCAATTGAAGAAAATAAGTTTCGTTGAAAATCGACAAGTTTGGAATGTTATAATATGTACTTTGGGGCGAGACTAGAGTTCTTAACATGATAAGTAAGTTATTCAATGAGTTAATTTAGTCGTATGATAGTCATTTGCTATGTTTTGAAGGTAAGCAAGTTGTGGAACAAGAGTTGGCAAAGGTCATCACAAGTTACATTCATAATTTTGCTGAAAATTAGGTCAAATGTAGATGAGCTTTTCTCCAAATATACTTGGAATTATGGGGTGGTCTACCTACCAAATTGAATATCTACGAGTCCAATTTCTATCACATTAAATCGTTTGTCGATATGATATCGGAGTAGAGAGATATTCGTATTTTTGCGAGACCGCGCAAGCAGCTCACAATGGGACCCACTTAGGCGGTGGTCGGCCTATTTCACTTTATAAATGATTGGGATGCCTATTTTTAACTCATTTTTAACTCAACTTCGTCTCCAAACTTCTCCTAGCCCTTCTAAACATATACCACAAGAGTTTGAAGTGATTCCAAAGTGATTACACCATATTTCAATATCAAAACTTAGTTTTAGAGAGGAACAACACCTCTTTGAGGTTGTATTGTCATTGAGGATTGTTATGGGCTGTGTTTTGCTGAAATTCCAAGTTGTTGATACTGGCTAAGGTGAGTATAACAGCCTATTAATTGTGTATAAGCTTTCTTGTATGTTGGTTAAGTTGTTGGGATGATAAAGTACAAGATAGTACTTGGATTAACGTAAGTCACTTCTATGGTATTGTAGTGCTATTGAGGGTTGTTGTGAGCTAAATATAACTTGAATTTCGACTTGAAGTTACTATAGGAGGTGTGTGCATTGTGGTCTTGCATGTGCTTAAGGTTATCTTGATGTTGATTAAGTTAAATGGATGAAGTAGACATGAACTAGTGAATAAAGTTACTAATTGAAGATAGATGGAGTTGAGGATTGTTTCCTTTGTTATAAATATATGGTATAAGGATGGAATCATTGATGAATGACTTCATTATCATGTTAATGATACTGCTAAATTAATGTAAGAAGTCTATAAGGGGTGATATGGGTTATACAGATTTCAATCGGAGCTTGCTTCTCGTCGTGATGTAGTTGTGATTTGTTGTAGTTATATGGTGTCTTGTTATTGATACTTATAGGTTGCTGGACTTCCCTGGCTGTTTGTTGTTGTTATATTTTATTGGCGGAGTGCCTTGTTACAAGGGAGATGCTGCCCGAATTTACGTAGATGAGCTACTAGCTTAAGTTACAGACTTAGCCTTTGCTCAACACTGATTTTGAATCTCCTTATGCTATGATAGATCGAGTTGACTTGTTTGAAGAGTTACTTGGAAGGTATTAAGGACTCAACACATTTAAGGTATGTTAAGGCACTTACTTCTTTCTTTTGGCATGAAATAAAGTGACATGAACATAAACGATACGCTAATTCATAACGGATCTACTCCTAGGAACTAAGGTTGTCAATGTTGTTCTTTCCATATAAAGTTATTCTAAGCGTGTATGATCCTTAAATCCTACTAAGGTTCATATTAAGGGTATGGATGTCCATAATGTTAATAGAAGGTGCAACGACAGGTTTAGATCGTAATTCGATGAGTCTAGCATGCATTATATATAGTATCTATTTTACTTTACCGAGCCGCACTATAGTCGGCCGGGTACGACACCTGTTATGCAACCACTGATCAGTTGGGTTTACGAGCTCCACATGGTCGGGTACGAATCTATTGAGCCTTATGATGGCCAGGTACGTTTTTATCGAGTCCTCTTTGAGGTCGGGAACAATATGATGATGAAGATGCCCACAGAGGCGTATGTTTTTAAAAGTTTAAGTATATACATATATTATGTATTTCATATCAGTAGCCCCTAGAGGCACTCATATATTACAGGTTGTATCTCCTCTATCTCTCTTTACATTACTATTCTTGTTTATGATTTCCTGTCTTACATACTCGGTACTTTATTCGTACTGACGTCCCTTTTGCCTGGGGACGCTGCGTTTCATGCCCACAGGTCCCGATAGACAGGTTGACATTCCTCCTAATAGGCTATCAGCTCATCGGAAGGTGTTGGTGCACTCCACTTGCTTTGGAGTTGCCTATTTGGTCAGTATGATTTGGACATGTATTAATTAGTATGGCGGGGTCCTCTCCCAACCTTTATTATGTGTATGTACTTTTAGAGGCTTGTAGACAGATGTCATTTATATGAAAGATTGTATGGCCTTGTCGGCCTATGTTTAGTGTACGAGTGTTCATTTTGGTCTTATAGGGCCGTATGTCACATGTATAAGTTTGTATTGCATGCTGAGTCGTCCTATGTCAAGTATTCCCTTATGTTTTATTCTGGTTATATCATGACGGCCCTTCCGGCCCATTTACCCATGATGGTATGATAAAAAAGATACGTTATGTTGGTACTCGGTTGAGTAAAGTACCGGGTACCCGCCGCGGCCATCTGATTTGGGTCATGACAAAAGTGGTATCAAAGCAGTTCCATCCTAGGAAGTCTACAAGCCGTGTCTAGTAGAGTCTTGTTTATCGGTGTGTTGTACACCACACTTATAAGCAGGAGGCTACAGGGCATTTAGGATTGTCACTCTTTCTTCTTATTCTAGATCGTGTGGTAGAGCTCAATTTTAAGAATTCAAACTCCTAAATTCTATTTTATTTGTAATACAATCATACCTACATCCAGAAAGACAGTTGGTAAGAGATCGAATGTGGCCGTGTAAGAGTTGATAAGAGGAACTCGATTTTGCATCATGCTTATGATGAGTAAATATGAGGTCTTTGGTAGATCATGTGTGTACTAAGACGTGTAAGCTTCTTGATAAGGAGCCCTAAGGTATGAATATATATCCATCCATATGATAAAAAGCAATAATAGAATTATAAGGTAGATACGAGTTTCAACAAGTAAAAGAAGCAAGGTGAAGAAGGATACGACGTCCCAGTTAGTGAAGATTATCCGTATTTACAATTCAGGTAGAAAAGTATAAACATTTTGAGTTACTTTCAACAGTAACAAAGATATATACAATTGACCACACCCATCTCAATTATTCCCTATGGGAGCTAACATATATAGTTTAAGAAAAAGATGGGATATCAGGATCCAGCTTGGGTTAGATTAACCCAAAATGGTGGATTGAGCCACGGGAGCCAAAGGTGAAACAATGTTTTTTTTGCAATTTTCGGAATAATGCGATAGACAGAAGTATTAGCAAAAGAATAAGAAGAGAGTAAATGAAGCATTATGAGTAAGGTATGATAAATGGGTGATAACGGTAAATCAAATAATGGTAGGATAATAGAGTCTATGGTCAAGTGAAGGAAAAGACAAGAGATGACAGACTTTGAGACTATAAAAGAGTATATGCCATAAAGTCATATCCTTATTTCGAGAAATGAGTTGATGACTCCAACATGATTACTAAAAAGTTAAGGTAGACCCCCGGAGTAATAGAGATCAACATAGGCTAGTAAGTAAAAAAAATCGAACATGATAGGTTCCATAGGATTCGATAATAGTCGACATCGCAAGATCGTCAGAGACCATGTTCCAACAAAAATAGAATGGACAACGGAAGAATAAATTTTAAAGGTCATTTAGGAATACGCTTCCCTAAAGCAAGCAACGTGAGCAAAGTTATTCTTAAGGGACTAAGTATGCCAGTTACATTAGGTGTCACCCTCGCATGTAAGGAATTCAGTTATCCCTAGTAGAGAAGGGTTATCTCAAGGCGAGTAAGAGTCAGTGAAGACGTGAAAAGAAGCCAAAGATGAAGAGGTAAACCATATATAGGTAAATCTTCATAGCATTAAATGTTAGTACTCCCCTAAAGAAGGGGAAGACAGTGTGATATGGTAGTAAGTTGGAGTTATCTAGTTCAAGTAACTATGGAATAGTAAAGAAAGAATGTGATAAAAAGGCAAAAAGAATGAGATTACATTTATTCAGATCCTACAGATATGTTACGACTCCAAAACATTATTCAAGCATGATGTCGGGGAGAGGCAGTAAGGGTTCTCGAGCAGGATGTTATTGATATTAAGTGCGAATGAACACTTGATACATAAGGATCCAGTGCGAGAGGTAAGTTAAGGTAAAGGAAACAACCCAAGAGAGATTATGCAGAATATAGATATGAGAATGGATCAATGAGTATTTAGTAGTTGATTCAGGAAGAGCCTAGTTATGACTAGACAAGAGGATATAGATAAATCAGCAGATCGTGCGAGATAAACCTAATGAACCCCAACATAGGGAATTCAGTATCATAGATACGACATCGTAATCCTTGAGAAATATTAAGATAGGAGTTGAGGTAGTTATAGTTGCCATAAAAAGTGTACGAAAATAAAAGAGAGTTCCATTGGGGAGACAAAAAAATTGAGTTCAGAAGTAACCATGCGAGAACAAGGGCATGAAGGTATATAACTGAGGATATTTGTAAGTGAGTAAGAACATTAAAATTTTTGTTAGGTATATGATGGGATAAGCTCACAGTTTCACAAGAGTCAAAGAGTCTACCATAAATGCTACAATGAAAGACTAGCTAAGGAAATAAGGAAGAATGCTTCAAATAAAGCATAGTGACCTATAGGAGTGGCAAACGGGAGGGTCAGGTCGAATATGGTTCGGGTTGAAAACGAGTAATGAAAAAATAGATCAATTATTCGACCCGACCCATATTTAATACGGATAAAAAATTGATTAACCAGCGGATAATATGGGTTACTCATATTATCCATGACTTCTTGTACATGATCACTTTTGGGAGATTCTTAGTCTCTCTAACTCGAGGAACCCCCAATTTGAGGCTTTACAAATGTAAAAGTTAGACCCATTGGTTATCCATTTTCTAAATGGATAATATGGTTCTTATCCATATTTGACCCATTTTTAAACAGTTCATTATCCAACCCACTTTTTAGTGGATAATATGGGTGGTTAACTATTTTCTTTGAACCATTTTGCACACCCCTAGCGACCTAAATAAATAATGTTCTTGTAACAATAGTCTCACTACGACATTGTATGATCTTCATAACAAAGTGACACTTGTCGTAACTGAGGAACATGAAGTAAAATCCAAAGTAATATTCGAGATCATATGAGTTTCACAAAATTCCAATATATGTGGGCACTAAGATAAGCCAAGTATTCATGCAACAAGTGGAAGAACGACCAAGAAAGGTAATTGATTTCTTTTAATAAAAGCTAAGAAGGCACGAAGGGAATTATTCGATCTATGACCCAGAGTTAGTTACTTTATATACACACTTAAAATTTTGGAGTGTTATCCATGCAACATATATGTTGAAAATGATACAGCTATAGAAGACTCCAGTATAAGTTAAAAAAAAGAATTGACTCCACGTCACAAACAAAAGCTTGAATTGCTAGTAAGTTATATCATGGATGTTCCATAGCGTTGACGAAGGGCTAAAGTAATAACTAGTACCCTGAGCCGCATATCAGAAGATAAAGTAAGCCTACTTAAAGGATGAGATAGAGAACGAAACTAAAGAGTTACATCAGCAAAGTGAATTAGAGGTCTGATTATTAGGCCCCGAAAAGTATAGAAATCGTGATTCAAAACATTGTAGAATCACTCAAAATATTAGAGGTACAAAAGAGATAGCACAACGGACATATTCTATAACTACTCAATGATAAATCTAGTTAGAACTGTACCAACCTCATAAGAAGTCAGTATGAAGCTTTCGGCGGATTGTGTATGCACATGATGTGCAAGTATCATAGTAGAGCTTTAAGGTGTGGATGTGAATTCCACATATGTGGAAGGGAGGTTATGAAAGAGATAGAAGATATGATGCAAGATTTAAAGGTAAGTAAGGTACATGTGAAGAAGGTACGAGATGCCCATACGAATAATCCAGATATTCTATATCAAGAAATAATAGTGGTCTCATTGGTGGCATATTTTTCAGCATGCGGTTTCCAGATATAGAGAAGTCTAGTTAAGAGGGTAAATAAGAGTTAGAGACAATATGATGTCTCGCTTGGGGTTCTAGAATAACATAAGGATATATATGGTGCTTGCAAGTTAAAGGAAGGTTGCGAGTAGTATAAATAGATATATGTAGGTTGCAAGCTAAAGTATGGTAGAGCGACAAGGTTTTAGCTAGACAGGAGTAAGGATAAGAAAATGTGAGTGAGAAGGTGACGAGAATAGTTAAGTCCTCGGGATTAAATCCATCACAACAAGAGAGCTGATGGTTTCCATAAAGTTATAAAAAGATCAGTATAGCATGAGTGAACTCATAGGAGTCTAAGACTAGGTGCATTTAGAAAAGATGGAATGCTGCACTAGTAGTAGAATAAGGGTGTAAATGTGATAAATGATAAGAGAATAATGTTTAGGCCTTTGATTGAGTAATGATTTAAAGAGAATGGATTTCATGAATTGCACAGGATTAGAATACCCCCATTAGATAAATCATGTTGGGATACTATGAAATATAGTCATTGCAGTGTAGTATCGTCCCTAAGTGGATTCATCAAATTACTTAAGATGTTCCCCGATGAGACGTGAGGCCTAATGATAATGTATTAGGTAAGAGGTTTCAAGTTATGAGTGGTAGATTGAGATCAAAATTAAGAATGGATCAACGATGGATGGATACAATTTAAAAAGTATGAGAGGAGATTAGGTTTTCATTCTTAAGATGAACAATAATGAGGAAGCACTAAAGGACTTAGATTTATACATGTAGGATAAACAACGAGAGAATAACCTGGAGTCGGGTAACAAACCTTGATAATAATAAAACAAAAGTAAGAGTTATGGTATAGTTTGACCAGCCTAGATGCAGCAAAGCTATAAGGATGGATATCTGAGGCTATGAAACAAAATATATCAATAGTCATAAGTTCAACAAAGTACCAAGCGAAGAACTTCAGTACACCTAGGCCATCAAATACGACCTAAGGTACCATATTCATCGCCTTACCATGGCCGTTCCTCAATATTTTGGTGTTATACGGCCATAAAATGAAATACCACCCAATTCCCAGAATTTTGTGTGTTATAGCCCACACCTTTCGCATGGGCCGGGGCCCTCGGCCCCATATAGCCTAAAAGTTATTCGGGCCATCAAATACGACCTAAGGACCCATATTAACCACTCCTCCATGATAGTTCTTCATTTTTTTTTAACTTTTTTACGGTTATAGAACTGAACGATTCTCCGATTTTCGTGTGCATGGGCCTGGGACCCCAGACTCGGATCACCAAAAAAAGTTTCGGGTCATCAAATATAGTTGAAGGAATAAAATTCACCATCCTTCCATGACCGTTCTTAATTTTTTGGCGTTTAATAGACATAAAACTGAAATTCTGCCAAATTTCCAAATTTTAGTGTGCTTAGCCCGGTCCCCCGGACTCGGAGTGCCTAAAAACATTTTGGAACATATAAACGACCTAAAGAACCATTGTCACGGCCCTACTATAATCGTTTCTCATTTTTTGGGTTTTTATGACCATAAGACTGGAATTTTGCCCGCTTCTTAGTTTTTCATACGTTATAGCCCATGCCACCTGAGTGCGCCCTGGCCCCCCAGACCTGGATCACCTTAAATGTTTTCGGGCAATCAAATACAACCTAAGAAATCATAGTCACCACCCCTCCATGACCGTTCCTTGGTTTTTGGCATTTTACGACTATAAAATTGAAATTCCGCCTAATTCCTAAATTTGGGTGTGCTATAGCCTATGCCTTCCACATGGTCCAGAGCCCCCAAACTCGGATTGCCTAGTATTTTTCGAGCCATATAAATAGAACTAAGGAAATGATGGGTTTTCAATGTCATAGCATTATGTTTTGATGATCTAACAAACTTACTGTCAAGAACTGGATAGGGAATCTGACACACTTGGTATACATTGCTAATCAATGGACTCAGGCTAGGACTCTAGCTAATGTGAACTGCTGCAACTGTAGAAGATAGAGAAATAATATGGGGACCTGATCCCATATATGTCCCTGATAGTAGTACGAAAGTCAACTGTGTACAGCTGGAAAGTGATTGCCACGAAAACAGTGCACATAGTGCAACACAGTTCTGCAGTCACTTGTCCTTTGACCAACCAAGTGCTTACATCATTCAAGTGATGTCATCAAAGGTGTATTAAAAAGAGTATTACAACAAAACATCATTTGAACACTTAAGAATCCTCTTTAAGCATTCAAGTCTTCTGAGAGTCGACTATTCAATTCTCAGGTGCATCAAGAACAAAGTTTAATGCTGCTACGAAACAATTCCTAAATCCAATATTTTGTTGTCCTTAGTTGAGTTGTAACTTTGTATTTGTTCTTCATTGTAATTCCTAATTTGCTTAGCTAGAAGCATTACTTAAGAACCCTTTTGTAAAACCATAAACCCATTGTGTTTGTGTCATAAACAGAGTTAGTTATGAGTTGAAGTCTTTGTAATAGATGTATTGCAAAGTGGCTTGTAATAGGTGTATTACAAGTTAGTAAGGGATTAAGAATTTAATTCCTAGATTGCATAGGTTGTAATATGAAAGTTGCTCATAGTGAAATTGAAATTCTACTAGTGTAGGTCGTAATTTTTTATCCCCTTGAGCAGGGATTTTTCCACGTAAAACTCCTTGTCTTATTTACTTATTATTTCATTAACGTTCTCAGTAGAAACTCATAAAAGACCTAGTACTCTATAGTTTGGCGGACTCATATAAACTATAAATTTGTATTAGAGCGGGTTCCTCCTATCAGGATAACACCTAAGAAGGATCTTTATGGTTGTTCCTCCATATTTTGAAGAAGGTTAATCTACGTATAGACTGCCCAGGTTCAATGGGCAATACTATGGGTGGTGGAAGACAAGAATGCATGATTTTATCATGGCTGAAGATTCTGAGTTGTGGGATATTATGTGATGGTCCTTATATCCCAACGAAGAACGTCAGATATCTTCCATTGACAATGCCAAAGACTAGAAAAGAATACACTGATGCAGACAGGAAAGCTGTGGAGAAAAAATTTTGAGCCAAGAAAATATTGGTGTGTGGAATATGACCTGATGAATACATTAGGATCTCTTCTTGTGAAACTGCCAAGGAGATATGGGAATCTTTGCAAACAGCACATGGGGAACCACTCATGAAAAGCAATATAAGATTGATATGCTCACTACCGAGTATGAACTCTTTAGGATGAAGGACGATGAATCTATTCAAGATATCACACAAGATTTAGTTCCATCATAAATGAATTACACTCACTTGGTGAAATCATTCCCAGGAACAAGCTAGTGAGGAAGATTCTTAGTATGCTGCCCAGTTCTTGGGAAAGTAAGGTGAATGCTATCACTGAAGCAAAGGACCAGCAGGAACTGACCATAGACGAGCTGGATGGAAATCTGAAGACCTAGAGATAAAGAGCAAGATAGACAGTGAAACAATAGAACCAAAGAAAGAAATGAATCGGGTACTCAAAGCAGAAAGCAATAACTCGAGTGAGGAGGACAATGACATGGCTTACTTAACCAAAAGGTTTTAGAAGACGGTCGGAAGAAATGGAGGAATACTAAAAGGGGGAAATTCCAGCAAATAAAAAACTATGATCTCTGCCACAAGTGTGGAAATCCAGGGCACTACATCAAAGATTGTCCTCTTCTAAAGCAAGAACACTCCAAATACAACCCTGAGAAAGAAACAAAGAGGAACCCGATTCCTAACAAGCACTTCAAGAGGAAGAGATCAGTTGATAATGTGGTGAAATAGGCTCTTGAAACATAGGGAGACTCCTCTAGTGAGTCTGAAGATAAAACTGATGCAAGTGACAGCTCCATGATGGCAGTTGAAAGTGAAGAAAATGAATATGATTCAATATTTGCTTTGATGGCCCAATTAGATGATAATGAAGATGATGACAACAGTGAGGTACACTTCAGGGATGTTCAGAGAAACATAAAATCCTACTCACCTAAGAAACTCATGTCTTTGGCTAATGTATTAATTGATGCCTATCATTGACTTGTAGAGGATAAAGATGTCTTGACCTTAGAGCTAAGAGAAACTGAACAAACTAGAGATGATCCGGTAGTATGTGTAGTTGATCTGAAGGAAACTATAAGTGATTTGGAAAATGAAAAATTATTTTAACTGAAAAAATTGCTAGAATAGAACATGAAAGAGACGACTTGGTGGTTGTAGTTATTGACTATAAGGAAACCATTGAGAATTTCAGTAAAGAAAAAGAGGCCTTAGTGAAGAGGGTGGCTGAAATTGAGGAGGAAAGAGATGATCTCTTGATAGTGATTGTAGAGCTAAGAGAAACAATAAAGGGACTAGGAACTGAGTCTAGACCTGGAAATTCTGAGAAAGGAAAAGAGGTAGCTAGTGAGGCACACATTAGGCTTGAAAACGAGTTGAAAGCTGTGAAAACAAGCATGTGTGTTGAAACTAAGAAAAAGAAGCATCTCTAAACTGAACTGGAAAGTGTGAAAAATGATCCCGAAAAGTCCCTTAAGTGGACCTGGCCCTCGGAAGCTATTACTGCCATATATGTTAATAATGGTGGAAACATGCAGGGAATAGGGTTTCAAAGGGAGAAAACTCCTTACACCCCCCATAGCAAGTATGTTACTGTACCGGATAACTGGATGTGTACCCACCGTGGGAATAATGGGCATTTCAAGGAAAATTGTCAAGCCAGGGTCCAGTCTATTTAGAAAAACAAAGTGTTTGTTGAAAAGGTAACTACTAAAAAGGAACCAGGTTCCACCCATAAAAAACGCATGTTACCTACATGGACAAGAGAGCTCCTATTCATCCTTCTACCTACTATAAGAGACCCAAACTTGTTTGGGTTCCTAAAACTAACTCTTGATTTCCTTGTGCATAACGATGAAAGGAAGTAGTTAACAATGATTCATGAATAGTGGATGTTCAAAGCACATGACTGGGAACACCATGGACTTTCACTAAAATCCCTGCAAGGAGGGAGTGTATCCTTTCACAATGGGAAAAAGGGGTACATTCTCGAAGTCAGAAAAGTTGGGAAATCACTCACTCACTCAAATGAGAATATGTACTATGTCAATGGTCTTAAGTATAGTCTCTTGAGTGTTTCCCAGATCTGTGATAAGGGAAACAAGGTGGAGTTTTTGTCCAAGATATGCACAGTTACTAATCTGGTAACTGGTAAAGTGGTACTTGTGGCCAAGAGATACAAGAACATCTATGTTGCTAATTTCGAGTCTATGTAAAGTAGTGATCTAAGTTGCTTGAAAGTTGTTGATGATGATGCTAAACTCTGGCACAGAAGACTGGGGCATGCAAGCTTCTCTCTTTTGAATAAGCTGATTCAAAAGGGCCTGGTTTGTGGTCTGCCCATGTCAAAATTCAAAGAACAGAAAGTCTGTGATGCTTGTGCTAAAGGAAAGCATGTGAAGTCCTTGTTCAAGTCCAAGAAAGATGTCAGCACATCAAAGCCACTTAATCTTCTTCATATGGATCTTCGTGGCTTTATAAGAGTGCAAAGTAGGGGAGGAAAAAGATACATCTTTGTGATAGTGGATGACTACTCCAGATTCACATGGACTATGTTTCTTAGAACAAAAGATTAAACCTTTGAGGTATTTGTGTCCTTTGGGAAGAAAATCCAGGTGAAGATGGAGTCTAGAGTAGCGTGTATTAGATCAGATCATGGAACAGAATTTGACAATGCCAAATTTGATGAGTTCTGTAATGAAAATGGCATTACCCACAACTTCTCAGCCCTAAGAACTCCCCAGGAAAAATGGAGTTGTGGAAAAGAAGAATAGAACTCTTGAGGAAATGTCAAGAACAATGTTGATCGACAGTGGGATTGCAAAGAATTTCTGGGCTGAAGCTGTCAACACTGCATGCTACTTGGTGAACATGTGCATGATCATATATCTCCTGAACAAAACTCAGTTGTTGAATGGAAGGAAACCCAAGCTGACCCTCCTAAGAACATTTGGGTGCAAATGTTATGTTCTCAATAATAGAAAGGATCAACTTGGTAAATTTGATTCCAAGAGTGATGAAGGAATCTTTTTGGGGTATTCTTCTTAAAGTAAAGCTTACAAGATATACAACAAACAGACTCAATGTGTTGAGGAAAGTGTTCATATAATCTTTGATGAGTCTTATCCCTCCTGTGAGAAAATCAACAAGGATGATCAAGATAGGGAAACCTTACTGGTTCCAGGAGAAGTCATCGACATGAAAAATGGAAAGACAGACATGATGAGTCAAGTGAAGGAGACAATGCAACTTCTTCCTCAAGGGAACCACGTACCTCAATTACAACCATTGAAGCTGAAGAAGGAGTGGTTGATGCAGTGCAAGGGACTCCAAAAGTAGCTGAGAGAAGAACACAAGGGAACTAGTTAGATATACCCAGCTCCTTTACAAATGAACCTCAAATGCCCAACTGGAAACACAAAAGCTCTCATCCTCTCAACAACATAATTACCCCTCTAGATTTTGGAGTGCAAACCAAATATACAGCCAGAAATTCACTTGCCTTCTCAGACTTTCTTTCCCAAATTAAGCAAAAGGATATCAAGAAAGCATTGAAGGACGTAGAATTGATTACAGCCATGCAAGATGAGTTGCATCAGTTCGAAAGGAACAATGTATGGCACCTGGTACCTAGACCCTTAGATCGAACCATTATAGGAACCAGGTGGGTATTTAGAAATAAGCTCGATGAACATGGAAACACTACAAGAAACAAGGCTAGGCTAGTGGTTCAAGGTTACAATCACGAGGAAGGAACTGATTATGATGAGACGTTTGCTCCGGTTGCTCGCATGAAAGCTACTAGAATCCTAATCGCATTTGCATCTCATATGGAATTTACTCTGCTCCAAATGGATGTCAAAAGTGCATTTTTGAATGGACTTCTTAAGGAAGAAGTCTATGTAAAGCAACCTCCGGGTTTTGAATGTCATGGACACCCTAAATATATGTTTAAACTGGACAAAACATTTTATGGGTTGAAGCAGGATCCTCGAGCTTGGTATGAAAGGCTATCAAAGTTCCTCTTAGAAAATGGTTTTACAAGAGGGAAAATTGATAACACATTGTTCCTAAAGAAACTGGGAAGGAACATGCTCATTGTTCAGGTATATGATGATGATATCATTTTTGGGGCAACAACTGATTCACTGCGTGAAGAATTCGCAAAACTCATTGGAAGTGAGTTTGAAATGAGCATGATGGGGGAGCTGAATTTCTTCTTGGGTCTTCAAGTGAAGTAGTCCACAAATTTGTCAGCAAAAATACATCAAGGAGCTCTTGAAGAGGTTTGATATGGAAGCATCAAAAGTGATAAACACTCAAATACAAAGGCTACTCGACTGGACATGGATGAGTCTGGATCTCCTGTGAATCAAACTATGTATAGAGGCATTATGGGTCTCTATTCTACCTCACTGCCAACAGACTTGATATTATCTTCAGTGTGGGGCTATGTGCAAGGTTTCAATCAAATCCCAAGGAATCTTACCTGAAGGCTGCTAAAAGAATTTTGAGATATCTTAAGGGAACACAGGTAAACACGCATGTTATGATGATGCTGACTATACTGGTTATCTTGTGGACAGGAAAAGTACTTCTGGAATGGCTCACTTTCTAGGATCTTATCTCATCTCATAGGGCACGAAGAAGCAAAACTCAGTGGCTCTTTCAACAGCTGAAGTAGAATATATAGCTGCAGCTTCTTACTGTGCTCAGCTCTTATGGATCAAACAATAATTGGAGGATTTTGGGGTATTTACTGATTGTGTGCCTCTTCTATGTGATAACACAAGTGCACTCAACATGGCCAAGAATCCAGTTCAACACAAAAGAACCAAGCACATTGATGTGAGGCATCACTTTCTGAGGGACAATGTGGAGAAATGGCTTATTTGTATGATGTTCTACAATACAGAATACCAAAATTGTAGATATCTTCAGCAAAGCATTGAGTAGGGAGCATTTTGAAAGAAATAGGGTGAAGTTGGGGCTTTTGAAGCCTACTTGAGAGCCTGATTCCCATCAGTTGGCTATGAAAACCACCTTCAGGTAAATTAGCTAAAGTGTTTTCTGGCCAAGTCTAACTCATTTCAATACCATTGTAGGTAAACACGCATGATGATTATAGAAGTTTTTGATGCATTGCATAAGTGGTGAAAGAGGATTGAAATGTTCAAAGATAGGTCAAGAACCTAGTTCTTGCACCAAAGGTTAGTAGTCCTGTGTATTCTTTAAATACACATCTTGAAAAGGTAAAAATATCAACTGACATGTCATTCACCTTTTCAGACTCTACTGTCACATCTTTTCATTTCAAATCCTTTCCATCCCCCTCTGAAACGTTGCAACTCCCCAACCACTACTACCATTTTAGAACCAGTTCCTATCTCTCTCTTCATAATTATCTTCTCTCATTAAAACCCTCTCTTCTCTCCACTGATCATATTCCCTCATTAGACCTTCTCCAAAGAATTCTCTACTCTATATATTCAATGGCTGATAATAACTCCAAAATCCCTTCCTTAGTTAATACTAACCTAGAAAAAACCCCTAGGTTCGTCCCCGATTAATCCTCAGTTACTATTCCAGTCTTAACCACTAAAACAACATCCAATCTAGATTTTCCTTCACTCCCCTATCCTGATGCGACTATCTCATACCTTCCTCTCCCTCCAAATGTTGAGGACTCAGAAACCCCAAAAGCTGATGATCCTTCATCTCTATCTTCTACGATTCTCATCGACCAAGACAAAAGTGGAAAACAGGGTAAAAGTACATAGGTTGTAAAAGGTTTCAGGGGCTAGGGTTGATCAACCTTCCGCCATTGTTGCTTCAGATATTGTGCTATCCATGGAGTCTCTAGAGAAGGAAATCGCCAAAACCATTTTTGTTGTCTCTGAGATAGGATGGTACATGAGGTCATTTCCGATATACCTAATTCAGAGGAATGAGAAATAGGGACTAGTGTAAGAAGGAGCCATCGTGCTCGTTGAAGGCTCTGCACCAGCAGAAACTACTGGGCCCTCTGAGAGACCTGACCCCTCTCTGAAGGAAATGGGTCAAGGTTCCTACTCTCAAGCCAGTTCTGCTCCTGCACCTTCTCCACACTTTGCTATTGAGCCCTTTAACATTCTGGTCCCTAAGATGAGGTCTAGCGATGAGGAAGATCAAGACAACATTGCTCTTGATGCATTTATAGTCAAGCGAAGGGTGATTATCACTCCTGAGGCTTCTACTAAGTGACCTACTACTAGGTTGCAAGCAAAGGTAGCTTATGACTCTGCCCCTTAGAAGAGCAGAAAGAGCAGTAAGAAGAAAAGGAAAAGGCTAGTGAAAATAATGAAGTAATGTGTGATAAGGATGTCCCTGTGGTAGAAGTTGAGGAGGAAACAACAGAGGAACCTAGTTCCTTGGTGAAAAGGTCCCAGAAGAAGAAGCAATTTGCTTCAGTTGAGAATGTTACAAACCCCAGTTCAAAATTGAAACATTTTATGAAGAGTGGAAAACTAAAAGATATTATGAGTGAACCATCAGGTTCTAATGAGGAAGTTTTGATCAAGTCTAGTGGAAAGGAAAAATCAAGTGTTGAAAAGTCTGGCAAGAGAAAGTTGGAACCTGCAAAGGAATTTGTTTCTGCGAAAAGGGTGAGAAGTGAAACTAGTTCTGCTTCAGAACGATTGAGGCACCAAAAGGTCTTGTTGGGTCGCACTTTTGACCCAGCAATTTCTAATATGGCTGGCTTGAGACAAGCCATTGCCATGGTTTATTTTCAATGGTGGGGGCATTTATTCCAAATAGATGCACCCAAGGTGTATGAGGATAAGGTTCAAAGCTTTTATGCCGACCTCTTTCATGTTGATATCGACAAAATTTGTGCCTTGTTTAATGGGGAGGATATCGTGTTTGATGTGAGTCTGCTTAAGGATATTCTAAAATTAGTGGTGTGTCTATAGTTAAAGATGTGTGTGGTTCAAACTTTCGCAATGCTATCGTGAAGGATAATGCAAACCTGAAAGGGGACCAGGTTCATAAGAAGGCCTTGCTCCCTATTTATCAATTGCTCTTCAAACTGGTGAATAAGGTTCTATTACCCTGTGCTGAGAGGAGGTCCATGACTTCCAAGTTTGACTTGTATCTAATGGAGCAACTAGATGGCTTTACACATGTGAGCTTTCCTGCCATCATGATTGAACATATGCAGAAGGTAGCAACCTTCAAGAATGGCAATCATGGCCTTCCGTATGGGTTTCTTCCTACGCAAGTTTTTAAGTTTTTCAAAGTGCCATCGGGACAAGGCAAAGTAGGGACTAAGAAGCAGACCTTCTCTCAAACAACTTTGGAAGAATGTGAGTGTATCGAGAAGAATGGGGGGGTAGGCAGTACATCGACAATCACTCAGCTCATAAATGCTCAAAACAACGTAACTGAGGAGATTCGACGATTGAAGGCGAGGAATACTATCCTGGAAGCTCAGCAAATCCAAAGAGGCTCCAGGTCAAATGAGGAGGTAGTTCGTTTGATAAAAGAAAATGCTGATCTTTGGGCACAAGTGGAGAACCTACAAGCAGAGCTGCTCACCGAGCAAAAGTCGGTGAATGCCCAAATATACCTAGTTCTCCAAACCCTTGCTATAGCTTCCAAGCCCTATACTCCTAGTGCCCTCTAAGCAGCCCCTTCATGACCAGTTTCTGGATTTTCTATTTTTGTTTTGATGACTTGGCAGTTGTTTTTATTTCTTTTGTTTTGATGTGGATGGGATGTACCAGTACTGCTCTCGATTTTAATAGTCCAATCTTTGCCTTTGCTTTATAAGCAAATGCATATGTTTTATATATAAGAACTATCCTCTTTTGCTATCTAAATGCTTGTGTTCTCTGTTTCTCTTTTCTATCATGTTGTGTGCACATATGTGGCATGAGTTAGCTAGGCTAGACTTCTTTATGTTCATTGTCTGCTTGTGTATTTTTAATAATGCCAAAAGGGGAAAGTATAATTGAAACAGAGATCTGATTAAGGGGGAAACATAAAGTCAGGGGAACTTTGAAATTCCTGTTGCTTCATCTGGTTATTTCTGCTCTAAAAATATGTTATCGATGTCTAAGTTTGTCATCATCAAATAAGGGGAAATTGATTGGTTTTCATTGTCTTAGCCTTATATTTTGATGATCTATCAAACTTACTGTAAAGAACCAGATGGGGAACCTGACACACTTGGTATACATTGCTAATCAACAGACTCCAACTAATGTGAACTGTTGCAACTGTAGAAGATAGAGAAACAACACAGGGACTGATCCTTTGTGTGTCCCTGATAGCAGTACGAAAGTCAACTGTGTACAGCTGGAAAGTACTGCCATAGAAACAGTGCACACAGTGCAGCACAGTTCTACAGCCACTTGTCCTTTGAACAACCAAGTGCTTCCATCATTCAAGTGATTTCATCAAAGGTGTATTAACAAGAGTTAAAACATCATTTGAATACTTGAGAATCCTCTTCAAGCATTCAAGCCTTCTAGAGTCGAGCATTCAATTCTCAAGTGCATCAAGAATAAAGTTTAACGCTGCTACGGACCAGTTCCTAAATCCAGTATTTTGTTGTCCTTAGTTGAGTTGTAACTTTGTATTTGTTATTCACTGTAATTCCTCATTTGCTTAGCTAGAAGTATTACTTAGGGACACTTTTGTAAAACCATAAACCTGTTGTGTTTGTGTTTGTGTTTGTGTCGTGACTAGAGTTAGTCATGAGTTGAAGTCTTTGTAATAGGTGTATTACAAAGTCGCTTGTAATAGGTTTATTACAAGTTAGTGAGGGATTAAGAGTTTAATTCCTAGATTGCATAAGTTGTAATCTGAAAGTTGCTCATAGTGAAGTTGAAATCCTACCAGTGTATGTCGTGGTTTTTATCCCCTTGAGCAGGGATTTTTCCATGTAAAACTCCCTGTCTTATTTACTTACTGTTCCATTAACGTTCTCAGTAGAAACTCATAGAGGACCTGGTACTCTATAGTTTGGTGGACTCATATAAACTATCAGGAACCAAAGTCACTACTTCGTTTTTTGTCGTTTTACGGCTATAAAACTCAAATCGCACTCGATTCCCAGATTTTTATGTACTATAGTCTACGCTTTCTGCAAGACCCTGGCCATGAGTTGCCTCAAATTTTGTCGGGCCATTAAAAATGACTTAAGGAACCATAGTCATCATTCTGCCATGACCGTTCCTTATTTTTTGGCACTTTACGGCCATAATATTATAATTACACCCGAGTCCTAGATTTTCGTGTGCTATAGCTCACGCCTTCCGCATGGGTTCGGGTCCTCGGACCCGGATCCTCTAAAAAAGTTTCAGGCCATTAAATATGAATTTTGCTCGATTTCTTTTCTTGTGTGCGTGGGCGCGAGCTCCCGGACCCAAATCGCTTAAAAAAATCGGGTCATCAAATATGACCTCAGGAACCATAGTCACCGCCCTACCATGACCCTTCCTCGTTTTTTGCAATTTTATTGCCATAAAGCTAGAATTCAGCCTGATTCTCAGATTTTCGTGTGTTATAACCGGGACCATCAGAAATGACCTAAGGAACAATAGGTCATTTCTGATAAGCCCACAAAATTTTAGGCGATTTGAGGTCGATCGCCCGAATTCATTGTGTGGACATTAGCACATGAAAAATCAGAAATCATGATGAATTCTTGTTTCATGGCCCTAAGGCACTAGTTATGAACAATTGTTAATTCGTTACAAATTTAGTACTCGAATGGAGTTTGTGCGATTGAGACGTGTATGAGAACTTGCAACATTCTTAATTGGATCCAAAGGAGAAACTCTTTAGGGGCCTTTATTGAGTATGGACTATCTAGACGCTTAGATGAGAAAATATGAATTAACTGATGACGTTTGTTTGTTGTCAAATTTATAAAAAATCTTTGACGTCTAAGAGAAATGTAGGGACATATAAGTAGACAATGGGGTCCAGACGTGGGAAACTTTTATTGTGATGGCAACTCAACCCTATTAAGTATTAAGAGAAGTTTGAAATAATTATAGTTCCACACTTTTTCTGGTCAACAAGTCCCATACTAATGTGATGTGGGCATAGTTCAAAATTCAAATAATTAAAGAAAAGAATGACCAATCGACCTTCTAGATTGGACTTTGGATAGAATAAGAAAATTTGGATTGAAAAAAAAAAAGAAATACACAATATCATATTGTACGAATACATGTACGAGATAGAATTTACTTAATAAATATTTTTTCTGGTAATAAAAAATTAATTACCAAAAAAAAAAGAAGAATATTGTACGAATTTTATATTCGGTTCGGGCTGTCGATTTCACCTGCAATATGTCTAGCCCTAATCGGTGAGCATGTATCGGGATCAATTAATTTTGTAGCTCTTTACAAACTTATTTTTAGTTTTATGGCTCTCTTTTTTTTAAATATGGGAGAGACATTTATACGTAAAAGATCTATTTTTTACCTATAAAAAATCTAAAAATATTTTTTTTTAAATTATAAATTACAAGAAAAACGTGATATACAAATAGCACGATGTATCGTTAGGATCCAAAAACCTTGAGAAAACGGAATGGGTCAGACATTAAAAAAATGTATATTTCTGACGTGTTAGCAAACGTCACTCCGCTGAAACATCAATTTGGAATTAGATAGTAATTTTCCATAAATTACAAAACTTGCTTATGGCCCAAGCTATGGCAGGGCCTGTTTATCAACGCGTCTAAACGTGGCATACGCGAGCATATGGTAAAAGTGTAGGTGGAGCAGTCTCAAGAAAATTCCGAAAATTGTATAAATAACCTTTCTACTAGTAGACCATAGCCTCAATTCATTCTCAATCTTAGTCTTCCATTAATCAAAAACCAAAGTCCAAAATCCACCCTCTTGAGAAAAGAAAAAAAAAACTTTAGGCAATGGCAATATTAGACTTAAAACTCTCAACCTCATTAATCTTTTGCCTAGTTTCTTTGCTCTTTCTTTTCTTCATCAAATTCAAGAAAACAATAATAACTAATACCCTTTTATCGTTCAATTCTAGTAAGATACCAAGATCTTATCCTCTAATAGGTTCCTATTTTTCCATCATAGCAAATCAGGACCAGCTGATAAAATGGATATCCAATATTATCCTAAGCACCCCTAACCTTACTTTTACTCTCATTCGCCCTCTCAATTTTCACTGCCAATCCTTCCAATGTTCAACACATGCTCAAAACAAATTTTCAAGTCTACCAAAAAGGCCATAATTCGAATACTACTCTTAAAGATTTTCTTAGTAATGGTATTTTTAATGTCGATGGTGATATATGGAAGTACCAAAGACAAGTTGCTAGCCATGAATTTAACACTAGGTCGTTACGTAAGTTTGTTGAGACAGTTGTTGATACTGAACTTTCTGATCGTTTGATACCAATTCTTGCCACTGCTGCTGCAAACAAAACTATTCTTGATTTCCAAGACATACTACAAAGGTTTGCTTTTGAAAACATTTGTAAAATTGCTTTTGGATATGATCCTGGCTATTTGTTACCGTCACTTCCCGAGGCAGAATTTGCTGTAGCTTTTGAAGATGTTGTTCGCCTCAGCAGTGAAAGGTTCATTCTTCCTTTCCCTCTTATTTGGAAAATCAAACGAGCTTTAAACATTGGATCAGAGAAAAAACTAAGGGTTGTTATAGAGCAAGTACGTGAATTTGCCAAGGAGATTGTTAGAGAAAAACAAAAGGAGCTAAACAATAAATCATCGCTCGATTCAGCTGATTTATTGTCAAGATTCTTGAGTACAGGTCATTCGGATGAAGACTTTATTACGGATATTGTGATCAACTTTATACTGGCAGGACGTGACACAACGTCAGCAGCTTTAACATGGTTTTTTTGGCTAATTTCGAAACACCCTGAAGTGGAATCACATATCATAAAAGAAATTAGAGATAAATCAGAATCTTTATTACTCTATGATGAAGTGAAGAACATGATATATACTCATGCATCTCTTTGTGAAAGCATGAGATTTTATCCGCCAGTTCCAATAGATTCTAAAGAAGCAACAAAAGATGATATATTGCCAGATGGTACATTTGTGAAGAAGGGTACAAGGGTAACTTATCATCCTTATGAAATGGGACGAGTAGAGAAAGTATGGGGCAAAGATTGGGTTGAATTTAGACCAGAAAGATGGTTGGCTAAGGATGAAGTGACATGGAATTGAATATTTGTGGCAAAAGATGCATATACATATCCTGTGTTTCAAGCAGGGCCAAGAGTTTGTTTAGGGAAAGAAATGGCATTTTTGCAAATGAAAAGAGTGGTGGCTGGTGTTTTACGATGGTTTAAGGTGGTTCCGGTGGTAGAACAAGGGGCGGAGCCAGTCTTCATATCGTATCTTACGGCCAAGATGAAAGGAGGTTTCCCCGTTACTATTGAAGAAAGGATATAGGAATATCCTATGGTAAAAAAAGTTACGATGTGAAAAAGCAGTTTTATTTTTTTATGTTTAATTGTTTTAAGTATTTTGCCTTTTCAACTTTGCTACTGTAATTGATTGTGATATTCATTATTTTTATTTATTTTAGTTTCAATGACGCTATTTTCATAATCCTCATCCTAGAGGGTAAATGTAGCCAAAAGTTCAACTAATGAAAATTGTCTAACAAAATCATATTTAGAGTTCGTTACCGGTGAACATGATGGATTATAATAACCAGCGGAAGCATTCCCAGTATCACAATCACATGTCATCTAGACAACTAGCATAAACGAGATTTCACGGGTTACCTCTTGAAGCATGAACATATCTCTTCTACCACGTGAGCCTTCAGTTCCATAACTTCTTAATGGAATCTCCATCAACCGCATAATCGTGATCCTCGAACGTTCCACGGTCTTCTACTGTGTTACCCAAATAATACCCGGAAATAGCAATTTCGTGTGTGCGAAATTTTTAGGAAAACTTGGCTGAAAATTTCAGCCACCATGTTCTTCTCCCTCTAGGTAGAAAATCTTATGTATTTATAGCACAAGTTTTAAGGGTTAAGACCCTTTTCCAAAACCTATTAGGTTTTCTTTTCTACCAGAAAAAGGATTCATTTATTTCCTATTATTTAGGCACAGTAGGGACCACAAAATTTAATTAACAAGACTTCCAATTATGGAATTAATTTATAATTTTCGAAATTAATATCCACCATAATTAATTACGAATTATTCCACTAAAAATTTGTAATTGCACTCCTTATTCAATTTCGAAATTCATCCATTAAATCTTATTTAACTCCTCATGTTAAGATTCAGATACTAATCAACTAAATTAAATTACTAACGATTTAATTTATTGATTATTTCCTTTAGGCTTTCGCTTAACTTATTTCATGTGTCGGATACAAAATCTACCGGGCGGGTTTACACATGAAAACTTATAGCTTTCATAAAGGTGTATCTTCAATCTCTAAACCGAGACATGGATTCCATCAACTAACTATTACTTCGCCAATGTACATCATTATTATCCAATTTATCGGGCATATTGACCCACGAAAGAGTCTCGCCTTTTAATAAATCAAAATAATAATAATGTACACAACTAATAATAACTATATCAAGATTAAGAGTATAAGTAAATTTAAATGGCTAGAGAGTTTATTTTATTAAGTCAGTATAAAATACTTATCTCTACTTGGTC
>MU721107.1:0-29613 GCA_026770625.1 Nicotiana glauca | reverse complement strand
ATATATCCCAACAATCTCCCACTTAGACTTTTAACCATGATAATTATTAGAATATATTATATCCAAATGCATGGTTAATAGTATATGCCCCAACAATCTCCCACTTAGACTCATAACCATGCATCTACAACTTTCTCAGGCGTTCTTTTACATGACTATTAAAAATCTTCACCAAATAACGTTTTGTTAAAGAATCTTGCCAAGTTATATCTGATGCAATATTTGTCCAGTAGTGCTTTGTCGTAACTATCTAGTTTGGTATTAAACTCTTCAGGGATCCTGTTACCGAAACTATCCCAAGAATGTACACCGAGCTATGATTTTCTTTAGCTTTCTCCCACTACGACGAAGTACTACTAATATTACCTTCGTTACCTCACGACATTTAAATATTAGTGACTTCTTACTATAATGTTCAATGTTCAAACATTACTCCCACTCGATAAAGGCATATCATGTCTATTAACGTTCTCCCACCACTTAAATGCAATGGAAAGTCAATTCTGACATGTGGGTTTTGATGTTCTTGAACATCTAGTTATTTTTTTGCCCAGTTCCTGTAAAAATAGTTTACTTCTAGGAATATGTTATATTAAACAGTCCTTATCTAGAAAAATACATTTGTTTTAACAATTGCCTTATTTTCCTTAGGACAATAAAATAAAGCTCCATTCATTTTCTTTGATATTCGATAAACATGACCTATCCATTCTTAGTTCCAACTTACATATCTGCTTTCCCTTTTAGCACATATGCTCCTATATCTGAACATGCCACAGACCGAGCTTACATTCAGTCCACAGTTCTATAGATGTAACAGGTACTAACTTAGAAGGAACTAAATTCAGAATGTAATTTGCAGTTTCTAGGAAATATTCCAAAATAAATAAGGCAAATCTGAATAATATGTCATTAGTCTATCCATATCCAAAAGAGACTTATTTCTTCTTTCTACTACACCACTCTATTATGGAGTTTACGGTGTAATCAATTGATATGTAATCCCTTATTCTGATATGTAACTAAAGAACTCTTTAGAGATGTGCTCGCCACTACAATCAAATTGTAGTAACTTAATATATTTTTTTGGTGCTTCTCCGTTTCAAGTCTTAAAAACCTTGAATTACTTGGTTCATTAAGACTTACAGTACATCAAATAAATATATTAATATTTTGAGTAATCATTTATGAACGTCACAAAATACTCAAAATCTATCTCTTACGAATATGTTCATTTAACCATACAAATCAGAAAGAATTCATTCTAGCTTATCACTAGTTTTATTTCCTTTTAAAGGGAAACATCTTTTAGTCAAATTTCANTAAGTTTTACTCAATTTTGAAGAACATATTCTCTTATGAGGTAGACTAATATTGTTCTGTTCAGGAGAGACATCAATATTGTCACGATGCAATTCCCAAACTCGGTCGTGATGGCACCTCTCATGAAGACAAGGCCAGCCAACGGAATAACAATGCTTATTTAACAATTAATAACTATAAATGAACAAATAATACGACTTATTAACATTAATAACTGATATTTATCACTCAGCACAACCCGACCGGGGTGTCACAAGTCACGAGCATCTAAGGAGTAGGAACACTACTATAGGGCCAATAATTTATATATACAAGATAAAAATCGGAATTCAAAGATGAAGTGCGGTGCCGCGAACGCTGGCGGTCACCTTGCTCAACTACCATAGTAAGGCCTTCGGTCCACTAATAACCCGCTACCGGGTGAACAATATCTGCAACTGCACGCGAGGTGCAGGGAGTAAAGTGAGCACTTCCAACTCAGTGGTAATAAGAGTAAATAATAACTGAACGGTAAAAAATCACGTAAGAACACTCCATCATGCTATATAGGACAGTACAACCTTGTGAGAAAAACAATAAAACCAGGAAAAAACCTTTAGAATTATCTAGCTCAGTTAAAAACCCTTTTGAAAATATCTTTCCTTTTCTTTTTAACAGTTAAGCATATGAATGCGATGTCAAGTTGAGCAAGTCCGCACACAAATCAGCCCCTCGGGCACAGCACTCTATTCACAAATAGCACCATGGTATCTGGTACACAGTGCAAGATATAACATGGATGCCAATGATATGAGAGTGCTGAATGTCATGCCACGTAGTACAAACAGGAACCAATGCGTGAATGCAATGCAATGCGCATGACCGCTGCAGTGTGCATCCCGAGCCAACCATGCATATGATTTATCGTCGACGGCGCTCACTGGGGGTGTGTACAGACTCCGGAGGGGCTCCTACAGCCCAAGCGTAATATACTGGTCAGTCAATGTTACCTGACCGGTCAGCCAATGTTACCTGACCAATTTATATCATACAGTGCCATTGTTACTACTATGTCAAGTCACATCATATAGTGTCATTGTTACTACTGTTTCAAGTCACTGCTGCGGCGCACAGCCCGATCCATGCACAGTCCAGAAAATATTATAAACCCCTTGGGCATTTATAAAACAGTAATTCTCAGCCCGAAATAGTATTTGAAGTATCATTTGAGTTTTCAAAACTTAGAAATATGGCTGGGGTTGCAAAACAGTATTTAAAACCTTGGACTGAAGCCAAATGATATTCAAGATATGCTAAAACAGAAATCTCAATCCTCGAAGGATTCACAAAGTTGGCACGAAGCCCAAACATGGCAATCAGCCCAAATTATGATGATAACAAGTAGTTTCAGTCAAGTACGCAGTAAAATCAACAACCGGGACAGACCAAGTCAAATCCCAAATGGTGCTCTACCCCACGCTCATATCCGGCGTGCAAGTCACCTCAATACAGCACTATGATGTGCAAATCCGGGGTTTCAAACCCTCAGGATATCATTTACAAGTATTACTCACCTTGAATCGGTGAAATTCCTTGCTCGCGATGCCCTTGCCCCCTCAAATTGGCGTCCACGCGCGTCGAATCTAACCAAAATCAGAGCGAATACATTACAATATGCTAAGGGAACAACACCCACTCGAAAACAATCGAAAAATATCAAGAATCTCGAAATTTGCAAAACCGAGCCCAGGGCCCACGTCTCGAAATCCAAAAATTTTTACATCAATACGATCCTTATCTCTCCACGAGTCTATACATACCAAATTCACAAAAATCAGAGTTCATTTGACCCCTTAAATCACCATTTCTATCCAAGAGGATTTTCTACCCTTTTCAACAAAAATTCACAAATTAAACACCAAGACTTGCAATAGATTCGAGTTATACAACCAAAATTGAGTTAAGAACACTTACCCCGTTGTTCTCTAAGAAAATTTGTCCAAAAATCGCCCAATCTGAGCTCCAAATCGTCAAAAATGGGAAATGGGAACGAAGTCCCATTTCTAGAACTTAAACATTCTGTCCAGGTAAATCCTTCTTCGCGAACGCGATGCCTTTTCACAAATGCGAAGAACAAACTGTTCAGGTTCAAAAATTGTTCTTCGCGAACGCGATGCCTTGTCGCGAACGCGAAGAACAAAAATGTTCAAGTGCATAATTTACTCTTCCCAGACAGCCTCTAGTAAAATATCCATAACTTTTGCTACAAATGTCCAAATTATGATTTCTTTAGCTTTCTGGAAACTAGACACAAAGGGATATAATTTTTGTTTTGAATCACCTCAAAATTCCTTGTATATAAAAAGATATGAGCTTCCGAAGTAGGACCTGCGCGACAGAAAATTCCTTCTTCGCGAACGCGAAGAACAAAAGTCCCAGATGACAATTCCTTCTTCGCGAACGCGAAGAGCAAAAGTCTCATAAGCCAATTTCTTCTTCGCGAACGCGATAGGACCTCGCGGACGCGAAGGACAACACCGCAACAGCAGTTCAAAACCTTCCAAAATGACCCGTTAGCTATTCGAAATCACCTCGAGGCCCTCGGGACCTCAACCAAAAGCACAGATATGTCCTATTACCTTATTCAAACTTGCTCGAACCATAAAAACACTATCGTTAACATCAAAATCGTCAAGTATCATCAAATCAAGGCTTAAGTTAAACTAAAACTTTCAAAACTCATATTCAATCAAAAACCCGACCTAAACCCCCCCGAATCAACTAAAATTTTGCACACAAGTCCAAAATCACCTAACGAAGCTACTGAAAATCTCAGAATTCTATTCTGACTCCCGGATCAAAATTTCACCTATCAACCGGAAATCGCCAAAATACTAACTTCGCCAAAATAGGCTAACTTCTTCACCGGACCTCCAAAATTACTTCCGATTGCGCTCCTAAGCCTTAAATCATCCCCCAAAACTAATCGAATCATCAGAATTCAATTTTGAGCCCTCTAACTCACAAGTCAACATCCGGTTGACTTTTTCAAACTAATTCTTCCTTAAAGAGACTAATTGTCTCATTTCTTACCAAACTCTATCCGAATCACTTCAAATTCACCAAACACATATAATGAAACATGAGGAAGCAGAAAATGGGGAAAACGGGACGGAAACGCATGAGACGACGGGTCGGGTCGTCACATCCTCCCCAACTTAAACAAATGCTAGTCATCGAGCGTACCCAGAGTTGTTCTAGAAGCCAACCAATAGCTGAATGATCTTACCAAGCATATACTCGGGGGTGATCCCACGTCACCCTATCTCATATAGGTCCGATAACACATTTAAATCGAATTTACACAATCCAGCCTAGCCCATAAATCATAGAACTACCTTTTTACTTCTGAAACCATCAATATGATCAAAACTTTACACCTATACTTGAATAGTCTCGAACCAGCTGTAATAACTCATACCTGCAACCTCGGGTGAAATAAGATATGATATACCGCATAATCCAAGCACTCGAAATGATAACTTCTATTCACAGTAGTTGCCTACAACAACCATATACCGATAGAAAATCCCTTATTAGCTAAAGTCTTATTCCAACACTTTCATATACTGCCAACGATAAATGAGACACGCAACAAACCATAACCATTTCTCAGATCGACCACTTATGAAGCCACTTCCCCTTTGACTAATACCACAACCAATTTCTGAGCCGAACCTCAATATTATCCTTCTGACAAGCCGAAATCCAATCTGTTCGTATTCATCAATGACCCCAATGATCGCCTCGAATCCAACACACCACTCTGGTGATATGACACCTCAATACAGGCCCAAGCCACAACTTGCATAATACACGCACCAATAAGAAACGGTCCGAACATACTCAAATCATGAAGTTGAATCAACTGAGAGAGTTGTGTCTCACATCATGGAAATAGGACACACAAATTTGACCCGCAAGGTCATGTTTCCACACAGCTTTGCTGCAACGCGCGATCTTATCCAAACACTATTGCATATGAAGCACCACAAGTCACCATGATCAAAATCGACATCCACGCACATTTGATGTCTGAAACCCAAGCAACTCATTACATCCACGGTGAAACAAATAACATATGATACACAACCCGATAGGCCATAACCAATACTCCATACACCGAGCAACACTTAATTATTCTTCCCGCTCGACTTCCTCTCTAAATCCTCAGTAGGTCCGCACCACATATGCCCATATCCAACAAATCATAACATCTCACAGCACCGAAAAGTAACTCACAGATCTTCTTAGGTCACTAACAAGCTCAATAAAAATCGAATCTACCTATCCCTCAACAATACGACTCAGGCCAACCAAGCTAACTCAAGCTAAATACGTAGCCACCTCGGCCTGCCAACGAACTCAATAACAAGAAGCCTGAAGTTGTTCCTCCCACTAATATAACTCCTACCAGAGCCGTACGATACGGTGCTCGACACCAAATAAATACCGAAATCTAAGATCTCGCCCGACGACATGCCCGGCCACAAGAAACGCATCCGGAAAGGTCCCTCAATACCAGAACTGCATCAATGGTAGAAACCTCCGCACTAACATCCGCCACGAAGGCCCGATTAAGAAAAACAATCCTTCCCAGCCGTCGGCTGGTCTTCGGAATACAAACCACTCTGACAATTTGTATAAGGCAGTTGGCCCAGCTCGTAATCCAAACGGTCCAAACCCCAAGCCATAATGCAAACATAAATGGACATCATACACGACATAAAGCTGACTGGGGGATTTGACCTCTGATCCACACCCTTCAGCACAAATTAACCAAAAAAACTATCAGATTTGACTAAAATAGACCCGTTCCTTTATTTCACTTTTTCATTACTAACACATGAACAAAATTATGAATCAACAGCTGAAGCATGAATATTACATGTTATTGAACTCTCTTTCTGGAAATAAACTAATTATACCATCTTACTAAAGGATTCCTAAAACTGGTATCAAACAACTTTATTGGGAACACTTGGGATCGGATGACCATTGTAAAGCTATAATCCCAAAGATAGCTTTTCTATAAGCAAACATGTATCACATGGAATGAACCGCAAAACACCTTTTAACTGAACTTAACCAATTACCGTCACTTTTCAATAGAACCTGTATACTTAAATTAGCAAAATTGACTCGAAATCAACATCTTGATAGAATGGGAGAAAAATACAATAAATTTCATATACAACATGCATGACTACTAGTTAGCCACAATCACCTAAAAATATTTTCCAATCCTATTAGAATTATACAACAACAAAAAAATTATAGGCAAAAAACGACAGCCCTAGAAAGCTCTGGCAAAAATCTGGGCGATTAGTGAGAGAAAGCTCGCTGCCCCTTCTCATGGCCTCGCCGGCCACTGCCCAACCTTCGCCGGAGGTTGGGAAGTCATATTCCATACCTATTACAACCCTACAACCATCTACTAATAAAAAAACAATCCAGTTGTATGCAAATTTGCTCCATCCACAAGCATTAAATGCTCCCATGCACGTAACTAATGTAACCCTAAAACCAGTCGAGGTATTACATGGTGAACCAATGGTGAGATGGAAGAAAGCAGAAGTTATACAATCCATAATACAACAAGGATTGCATCTAGCAATCCTGGGCAAATTTTCTTATGGAAAACCTGCGATCCAAGAACTGAGGAAGGCAATTCCAATTCAATGTGAGCTTAAGGGATCGTGTTCAGTAGGTTTAATCGAGGATTCTCATATTCTGATAAAGTTATCATTGATGGAGGATTATATTCACTTGTTATCGAAGTTAGCATTTTATTTGAAAGCTCAAGGTGAATTTTGGCAGATGCGATGCACAAAGTGGAGTCCATGGTGGTCTCCTGATGTTGAGACACCAATTGCAATAGCTTGGATTTTGTTTCAGGATCTTCCTCCTAATTTTTTTGGTAAGGAGTTTGTATTTTCTTTGGCTAATGCAGTTGGTAGACCATTACATGTTGATCTTGCTACACATAATGGCACACGACCTAGTTGTGCTAAGGTTAAGGTAGAGGTGAATCTTCTTGCAACATTGCCTCAAAGAATTAAAATTATTGAGAAAGCTGATTAAAGTGGTCCTGAGGAGTCTAAATGGATCAAGATAAGGTATGATTACATGCCTAAATATTGTAAGACATGTAAGAAACAAGGGCACAAAGATGAGGAATGCTGGGTAGTTCATCCAGAGTTACATCGACATATTGAAGGTGATGGCAAGGATCAAGGTAAAGCAAGGGAGGTACTGGTGAGTACTGATGTAACTGGAACTGCTGCTAATGCAACTAAGGTGTTATCAAGTGGAAGGGTAGTTGGGAAACCTACTACTAATCAAGCAAAGCAAGAATGGATGCAAGCAAGGAAGAATAAGTACCAACGAAACAAGAGGGGATACATTATTGAAGACAAAACTAGAAAAGATGTGGACAAAGGGAAAGGGAAGAACAAGGTTGATGAAGTGACAACTAGAAACAAATTTAATGCTTTAGAAGTGGAGGAAGTGCAGGTTTCTCCTTTACAAATTACAAAAGGTAAAGGTGAAGATCACAGTAATGGCAAGAAGATGGAATAAGTTGAAAGGCAATCCAAGGGGATAAAGGAGAATACAAGGGAAGTTAGAGAAAAAAGAATCTGGCTAATAATCCTATTGTTAATGGGATTGGGACAGCTGATCTTGATTTAAAGTGTGTGAAGAAGGAGGAAGTTGAAAGAGTGTTGGAAAAATCTTCTAATCCTACTCCTAGTAGGATTCATTCATCAGGTGTTCAAGAAGGGACTATAATTGATTCTGCTGAATATAAGGATCAACACTTGGAGGAGGGGATCAATAGAGATTCGACTATTGAATGGGTGCATAGGAGATTTGGAACCAGCAAAAAGGAGATTAGACATCTGAATGTCACCACTAACCATTCGTGCCAAGAAGTGCCATCACAATTATATGGTGATTCTGGGCAAAACGAGGAGGGCAATGAGGTTAATTCTTCTAAGGTATCATGGGGAGAAGAGGTTGAGTCTATGGAGGATCAAAATGATGCAAGAAAGGCAAAAGAAAATAAAGAAGAAAAGAGCAGCAATAATGATCAAACAAGTTCCAAAATAGTAGCAGCTACAGTAAACCCTAGCAATTTTCAAACTAGGGTTGACTGTAACTTGAGTTCTATGGAGTCAGAATTGGGGAAAACGAATGGAGGTGATGCAGGAGATCTTAAGGAAGCTGGGAATCAAGGTGGATTAGATCAAAGATCAAAATCAAACGAGAAGTCCAATGTAACAGTAAACCCTAGTAAAACTGGGGAGATTTTGGCTTTTGTGGATGGGGTTCCGGTGTAGCTTTGGAGAAGGGACTTGATGACAACGTTCATACTGAGGTTAGGAAGAATATAGTGAGCCAGGAGCAAAGATTTGATCGTGAGAAGGTGTTTGATCCCAATGGAATAGTAACTTCGGACTGTGTTGCTACTATAACTCCTAACCTAGGATATGTGTATGCACTTCAATTCAAATTGATGCAGGATAATTTGGAGAACATGGAAAGGAATAAAGGGCAAAGTGGAGCAGCTATAATCCCTTATGAACCAGCTGAACAAGGCCTTGATACAAAGGAAATAAGGGAGTTGGAACCACTACCAGTGGCATGTGCATCAGGGACTGGATCACCAATGCAGATCCAAATCAATGTGCCATTGAGGACTCCAAACCAGGTACTTCATGATATTATTACACACAAGGAGCTTCCAGACGAGACACAAAAGAATTTGATTGATCAACAAGTACAATATGAGGGAGAAGAGGATGATGAATCGACTGTTGAAAACTTTAAGGCAGTTGCAAGGGATAGGGACTTGTCTCCAAAATCAACAATTACAAGTGGAAGGAAAGGGAAGAAAAATCAACATAAAGAACCAGTGCAACCTACAAGAAGACTTCCTAGGAGGGCATCGTCTAATGTTTCAAGATGATGATCAAATCCCTTATATGGAACATAAGGTCTGTAAAGACACAACAGGCCTTTCAAAGGGTTATTAATATGCAGAAGGAGCATGATTTCTTTATTGTTGCACTTATGGAACCAAAGCAAAAACAGAAGTTTATTCAATAATATAGAAGAAGGCTAGATATGGAAGTTGCAATATCAAATGTGAATGGAAAAATTTGGTTGTTCTTTGATGCTGTGGTACAATGGGATTTGTTGATAGACACTGACCAACAAATAACAATCAGAATATTTCGTCAAGATCTTGGTAAGCACATTATGATGACATTTGTTTATGCTAAATATTGTGCTTTGGAGAGACTGGAGTTATGGGACAATTTGTATTATTTGGCCAGTGACATGGAATTGCCTTGGTTAGTGGGGGTGATTTTAATGTAGTGATGGGAGAGGAAGAGAAGATTGGAGGCCTGCCAGTGTATCCTCCAGAATATGAAGATTTTGCCTTTTGTATGAACTCATGTGGATTGTTTGATCTTGGTTACAAAGGAAGTCCATTCACATGGTGGAATGGGAGGCCAAATGAAGAGTGTATATTAAAAAGACTTGATAGGATTCTGGTGAACATGCCTTTTCAAAATCTATTTCCTAATATTTATGTGGAGCATTTGATTAGGACTAGATCAGATCATGCCCCATTATTGATGAGCTGTGGGGAAGAAGCAATGAAGTTTGTGAAGCCTTTCAAGTTTTTGAACTTCTAGACAAAACATGAAGCCTTTTTAGATGTGGTGAAGCAAAACTAGATTGCAGATTTTATGGGAGATCCTTTTTTTATGTTTAAGCAGAAACTGAAGAGGGTTAAGATTGCTTTATCCAAATGGAGCAAATTAACCTATGGGGATATTTTTAAGCAGCTAGCTATCAGAGAAGATCCATCTATTGAGAACAGAATTGTACTCCAACAAGCCCAGGCTGAGTTGAAGAAATATTTGAGCATAGAAGAGCAATATTGGAAACAAAAAGCAGGCATGACTTGGTTTGAAGAAGGTGATAGAAACACAAGATTTTTCCATAATCATGTAAATGGAAAAAGACAGAAATTGCAGCTGAAAAGGATCCAGAATAGTGATGGAGACTGGCTTGAATCCTAGGAGGTAATGTCTAATGCTGCAGTCAATTTCTTTCAGAAGCAGTTCACAAAGGAGGATGACCCTACAAGCTTTGATCTGCTGAATAATGTGCCACAAATGGTTTCAAGGGAGCAGAATATGGAGTTGTGTAGATTGCCAACAAGGGAGGAGGTGAAAGCAGCAGTGTTTGCATTGAGTAGTGAGAGTGCAAGTGGTCCAGATGGATTCTCAGGTCTGTTCTTTCAGACATGTTGGGATATAGTAGGGGATGACATATATGAGATGCTGAGTTTATTCTTCGATGGTGATCCTTTGCCTAAATCAATAATACATACTAACCTTGTGTTGCTGCCTAAAAAACCTAGAGTGCAAACATTCTCTGATCTTAGACCAATCAGTCTAAGTAATTTCATTAATAAGGTGTTCTCAAGAGTTGTGCATGATAGACTGGATAAGATTTTACCAGACTTGATTTCCTCAAATCAATCAGGTTTTGTCAAGTGGAGAAGTATTTTTGAGAATATCTTGTTAACTCAAGAGATTGTGATAGATGTAAGATTGAGAGGGAAGCCTGCTAATGTTGTTATAAAGTTAGACATGGCTAAGGCATATGATAGAGTATCATGGAAGTATCTGATGCATGTGTTAAGGAGAATGGGATTTGCTGAAGGCTTCATTAATATGGTGTGGAATCTTATATCAAACAACTGGTACTCGGTGTTGGTAAATGGTCAGGCTGCAGGTTTCTTTTATTCTTCAAGGGGTGTGAAGCAAGGGGACCCTTTGTCTCCAGCATTATTCATATTGTCAGCAGAAGTTTTAGCAAGATCTTTGAACAAGTTGTTTGAAGACAAACAGTTTAGGGGTTATGGGATGCCAAAGTGGTCTGATCCTTTGAATCATCTTGCATATGCTGATGACACAATTATCTTTGCATCTGCTGATCCCTACTCATTGTAGAAGATTGTAGAAGTGTTGACAAAATATGAACATACCTCTGGACAGATGATTAACAAGTCAAAAAGCTCATACTATATGCATGCCAAAGCAGCAGGAAATATGTCTAATGCAGTGGCTAATATTACAGGTTTCTCAAAAGGAACCTTCCCATTCACATATCTTGGGTGTCCAATTTTCTACACAAGGAGGAGAAAGAAGTACTATAATGATTTGATCCAAAAAGTCAAAGCAAGATTACACTCTTGGAAATGGAAGCTATTATCATATGGAGGAAAGGCAACATTGATATCCAGTGTCCTGCAAAGTATGCCTACTCATATACTGTCAGTTTTGGATCCACCAGATAATGTATTGTAGCATCTTCATAAAACCTTTACAAGGTTTTTTCTGGAGTAATAAAGATGAAGGGAGGAGTAGGCATTGGGCAAAGTGGCAGAACTTATGTCTTCCTAAGGAAGAGGGATGTGTAGGTTTTAGATCTTTGATTGATGTTTCTAAAGCATTATTTGCAAAGCTGTGGTGGAGGTTCAGAACTTCCAACACTCTGTGGGCTAACTTTATGTGGAACAAATATTGTAAGAAGGAATTGCCAACAGTAGTTCAATTTAGACAAGGTTCACATGTATGGAGGAAAATGTCAGAGGCAAGAGAGGATATTGAGCATGAGATTCTGTGGGAGATGCATCGAGGATCGACTAATGTATGGCATGAAAACTGGACAGGCTTGGGGAGCTCTATACCATGTTATACCTCCAGACTTCTACATCAATGAAGAACTGCAAGACGTGGCTGAATTGAGAGAGGAGGATTACTGGAATGATCAGCTTCTGGACCACACTTTTCCACCATATATTGCTGACCATATTAAAGAGGAAATTTACTATGCAGAAGATAAGGGATGCTGGGACAAGCCAATATGGATACCCACTACATCAGGAAGATTTACTATGAGCAATGCTTGGAGAATCTTGAGACATAGAGAACAAGTCAATCCTGAGTATGTTAAGATATGGACTAAAGGTGTACCCTTCAAAATTTCCTTCTTCTTGTGGAGAGTTTAGAGGGGAAAGGTTCCAACTGATGATATATGGAAGAGAGTAGGACAGATGGTAGTGTCAAGATGCTGGTGTTGTAGTTCACCAAAGGAAGACTCCTTTCAGCATTTATTCTTAACAAGTGATACTACAATGAAGGTGTAGAGAACATTAATAGAAGCTGCAGGATTGGGAATAAATTTGATTCAAGTGCATCAGGTGGTAAGAGGATGGTGGAGTGCTAAATGGTGTCCTAAACTTAAGCCACTGTATCAGGTTGCTCTAGCTGTGATATTATGGGAACTTTGGAAGAGGAGAAATACAATGAAACATGGTGGAGCTGTATCCTGCAGTAGGGTGATCCATGAAGTGAACAAAACCTTATATTATCTAGCCAAAGTTAGACATCCTTGGTTGGCTAATATTCCTCAGTTATGGCCTCACATGATCAGATTTTTTGAGAGTTATAAACTAGTTGTAGTCACCAAGAGGGTAACATGGCAGCTTCCATATGTAGGATGGTACAAGTGTAATACTGATGGAGCATCGAAGGGCAATCCTGGTCCTAGTTCCTATGGATTTTGTGTAAGAAATCAAGGAGGAGAATTAGTTTATGCTAAGGCAAAGGAGATAGGGATGACAACAAACATAGTAGCAGAAGCAAAGGCAATTATGGAAGGGTTGTTATTTTTTGTGGAAAGGCAATTTCATCCTTTGATACTGGAGACAGATTCTTTGGTGATGAAGAAGATCATTGATGAGGAGTAAGAGAGTCCTTGGTGTATAGGGGTTGAAGTGCAGAAGATTAAGGAGATAAAGAGTACATTCAATGTGCTCTTTCAACATGTCCTTAGAGAGGGCAACTCAGTGGCAGATTTTTTAGTTAACCATGTCTTTTCTTTTGCAGGTACCATCACTTTTCACTCGTTTCATGAGCTTCCATCTAGAGGAAAATCTTTGATCAATCTTGATAAAGCACAGATGCCAAATCTTAGGATTCGAATAGCTAAAAGAAGAGCTCCAGATTAATGTATCAGCTTCTATATGAAATGCCACATCTGAACCTACCTATATTCTGCAAAGGGTTGGACGACTACTCAGTGGTATCAACATGGCTTCATGCTCAATCTGAGGGTCATTTGATTCGTTACAAAATTGTGATAGGCACAACTACATATTACAGTCGAGGCTCTTTCATATTTTATGCATACTGTACAATTAGGAATTCATCATTTGAGGTAATAAGTGGCTCAAGGTATGTGATCTATATAGAGGTTCAAATTTGCAAGTACAAGAGAATAGGATACTGCTGGTCGCTTGATTTCAGCATGATATTCATGTTTTGGATGTCACAAAATGCAGTTGCTTGGCTGAAGTTGTTATTGTGCTTTCATTACTCAGTGGTATTAGTGTGTTTCTACACTCATTCTAAGGATGAGAGTGCAATATTCAACATAAGGTTTAGCTCTATAGTTGATCATACTCATGCTTGGAAAGTGTTGTTTGCTCCATTTCTGTGATTTTGATGGTTGAAGTCTCATTTGCTCATCCCTTGCATACCCTGGCGCCTAGTGAGAGCTTGATAGGTGCTGCTTGGTATCAGATATGGGCATTAAGATTCAATCATAACCATAGGAGGAGGAAGCATTCAGATTATCATGATGTAATAGTTAGCTACATTAGGTGTCTAGTATTCAGTAGCTATAGACTTGTTTTACAATTTTTGGACATCTTGTATGTTTTGGACCCTAGTTTGGGATGCTTTATTTATATATATATATAGTAGCCTTTAGGCATCATGCCTAAGGGTATATTTGCCTTAAAAAAAACTTATACAACAAAATCTTGAATCCCATGACTGATCAAATAAGCATTATTGTATTCAGTTTCCAGTTTTGAACATTGTGGATTACAGCCATCATGATAAACAAACATTATGCTAAACAAACTAAAAATATGATACAAGAATAATAACGTAGATTAACACTTAAACATGTTGAATCTTCTTCAATTTTTCATTCAGTAAACCAACACTACATACATGATTTCAAGTTCAAAGCATGTACGTGGAGATCAAGAAGGAATCGGGGAAGTAAGATCAGTAGCAGCAGCAGTTTCAGGTGCAAGAATTAACAACAAATAGCCAAAAGACCCCAGATTCAACAGCCAAAGTATTGAAATCAGCTTAACACTTAATAGAACAGTAATCCTTAACAGATTGGACTTTGAAAAATCAGAGAAACGAACCAATGGAATAGTACAATTGCAACTGTTTCTATGTCCTCTGTATCTTCAGATTAATGTTTATCTGAAATTCTATAGCTCTTTCCTCAAATCTCGAAAAACTGTCTCTTAAAAGCTCTATATCTCTCCTATCAGAATGTTCTCCCCTTTCATTCCTTCCTCCTCTTCTATTTAAAGATACATGTTTACTCCCTTTTTTATTCAAACACTTTCCCTTTACAGCTTGTATATTCCCTTCCCACATGTATCCTCTACCCCTGATTATTACCCCCATGTTCTAACTCTAATTTTCCACTAGTAATGTCACTAAGCCAACCCAACAATCTCCCTTTTCATTTGTTAATTCAAAAGGGTTGTCAGTCCTTTACTGTCAACTTTACTTTTTAGTTGCCCATTTAGTCACCCACCCAATCCAACTACTGCCCCTTTACAAACCCTGTTAATAATGTTCCCTGGGTGTTTATAAGTTAAAACATAAAATTCTTCTAATAGGATGCACAGACATACAGAATCAGAATATTAATCTTAACATAGATGCCCATAGAAAACATTTGATCAAAACCCAAACTTTAGAGAACCAAATAATACTGACTAGATCATTCAAACTGGAGAATCAAATTAACAGAAGTAAATACAAATAGACTAACTGATTCAAAGATAGAACGAAATTTGAAAACCTATCACATTTCGATTGTCAAATAAACTAATCACAGAGTACCAAGAGGAAAAGAAAAAGAAGCGAAATAAATACTAAAATGATCAGAAAATTAAAGGAAACTCACCTATTAGTCTTGAAATCCACTCGACACCATGATTCATCCAAAACTGATGTCAATCACTTGTTCTTGGTCAAGAAGAAATGAATAGCATCGGTCTTGTGATGAATAGGTCTTCTAATTGTAAAAAACTAAAGGTCGGACTGATATATGCCACTGGGTTCATCAAAAATCGATTTTGAACTTTTTAGGGCTCGATCTTATATTCAAGATTTGAGATGTTCGGGAAAAATAGAGTGGGGATTTGGAAAGAGGGTAGCTAGGGGTTATGGGGTGTTAGTTCGACGACGAACGGAGCCGGTTCCGCCAGGTTTTGGACGGTGGAAAGGGGGGCGGCTATCTAGGGTTTGGGGGGTTTGGTATATTAAAATTAAACTAGTTAATATGAACCATTGGATCAAACGACATTAACAGCTCGGATTAATCGGCGAGGAACCAAACGGGGTCGTTTGGTTTAATGAGGGGGTCAGACTGGGGTGGAATCGGGTCGGGCTAGGTAGTATGGATGCGAGGTGATATTTGGACCGTTGGATGGGAGATAGATGAACGGTTGAGATCTATTGGTCATGAAACGACGTAGTTTGACCATCATACTACGTCGTTTCGCCTGTCTCTGAGATTGGACGATTTGGACCGGATAAGAGGGTTGTTTTGGGCCTGGTTTGGGAAATTGATGGATTAGGGGTGGGTTTCGTTTGGGCCTGGGACTTTTGGCCCAAATCCGATTCTCGTCTCTTTTATTCGTTCCCTTTTCTATTTTTTTCAAATTATTTTTCCAAAATTAACACTAATAATCCTAATTTAAATTATACACTAAAATCAACTTAAAAATACCTATTAACTTTAAATAATAACTAGTCACCCATAATTAAATATCAAATCACATAATTTTGACATTAAACACTGCAAAATGCAAAAATACATTATTTTTATGATTTTTATTTTTTGTAAAGCAAACTTAATTACTCCTAGTTGTAAAATTAAATCCTAAATGCAAATGCAACATATTTTTGTATTTTTATTAATTTAACAAATAAACGTGCACAGACAAATGCAAACAATAAAAGAAAAATACCACAAAAATCCACAAAATTGCAAACAATGAAAAACAATTATTTTATTTTAATTTTTGTGGGAGTAATTCATGTGAGGCAAAAATCACGTGCTCACAGCTGCCCCTCTTTGCTCGTAAATATGAAGAGTTTTCGTGCGAAGACAAAGTGAGTGGATACGAGTGATTTTTGCCCCTTTGAATACTCCGTGTGAATCATTTTTTGAAAGATTTGACCGAACCTCTACTTCAAAGGTCTCCTACATATCCTTGGCTAAAAAGGAATCAGGTCAATGTAGTTTGGGAAATTTTGGTAGCTGGGACTACCATAAAGTTGTGTTTACTGTTACTGCTGTTGCTGCTGCTGCTACTGCTTACTGACCTCCTTATGACACCGTGCTAAAAGAAAATAAGAAGCTAGACTAAACTATAGCCTATGAATTAAAAAATCTTATCTAGATCTTCAAACTTGCTCTTGTGTCTCTTGTTGCCTTGTTGTTATGTTGTTGACTTGTGTTTCCTCTGATGTTTCTTTATTTCTTACTTGACTTGTAGTCTTCTCTTCCTCAAGTGGATGTCCGATTGCCAAACTCGAACTGCTTCTTTCCTTCTTGTGAAGTTCGAATTGTCTTTCATTCGAAGATTGAACTGCCTTCTTTTGACCATTGTTGTCTTCCTTTTGACTTCCGAACTTGAATTTATTCCTCTGATTTTTGTTGTATTCCTCTGCTCTCCGGACGGGTTACTGACTTCTGACTACTTTAAAAATTAGACCTCTATTCTCCAGGCGGGCTCCTGACTTCAACAACTACTTAAAAAATAACGCCTCCATTCTCCAGGCGGGCTCCTGACTTCAACTACAACTTAAAAAGGTAACGCCTCCGTTCTCCAGGCGGGCTCCTGACTTCAACAACTTAAAAGATAATGCCTCCGTTCTCTAGGCGGGCTCCTGACTTTAATTACTTCTTAAAAGATAACACCTCCGTTCTCCAGGCGGACTCTTGACTTCAATTACTTCTTAAAAGATAACGCCTCCGTTCTCTAGGCGGGCTCCTGACTTCAACAACTTAAAAGATAACGCCTCTATTCTCCAGGCGGGCTCCTGACTTCAATTACTTCTTAAAAGATAACGCCTCCATTCTCCAAGCGGGCTCCTGACTTCAACAACTTAAAAGATAACGCCTCCGTTCTCCAGGCGGGCTCCCGACTTCAACAACCTAAAAAGATAATGCCTCCGTTATCCAGGCGGGCTCCTGACTTCAACTACAACTTAAAAGGTAACGCCTCCATTCTCCAGGCGGGCTCCTGACTTCAACAACTTAAAAGATAACGCCTCCGTTCTCCAGGCGGGCTCCTGACTTTAATTACTTCTTAAAAGATAACGCCTCAGCTCTCCAGGCGGGCTTCTGACTTCAACAACTTAAAAGATAATGCCTCCGTTCTCCAGGCGGGATCCTGACTTCAACAACCTAAAAAGATAATGCCTCCGTTCTCCAGGCGGGCTCCTGAATTCAACAACCTAAAGAGATAACGCCTCTATTCTCCAGGTGGGCTCCTGACTTCAACTACAACTTAAAAAGATAACGCCTCCGTTTTCCAGGCGGGCTTCTGACTTCAACAACTTAAACTGTATTCTATTGACATTGTTTTCCCTTGCCTCCTGAACCATTTCCCTTTAAAACTTGATTTATCTTCCTTCAAAACTTGACTCATCTTCCTTCAAAACTGCTTCCTTTAAAACTTGCGTTGTCTTTCTTCGACACTGCTTTCTTCGAAACTTGTGTTATCTTGCTCTCCCTTAAAACTTGAATTGCCTTCCCTGTTCTTCAGTTGGGTACCTGACTTCAAGAAAATTTTCAAAATGAAAGAAACTTTTCTGCCCCAATTTAATAATCTTCCTTGCAGCATGTCTTTCCGCCATCAATAACATTCCTTCCCCTATTTCAAATCAAAGAAAATTTTGTTAGTTTAAAATATGGTGAGTGGTTGTGATACTCCTACCGGGGATGGTTTTCCCTTTCTCCTTTCCATGATTTGCGTTGTCCGACCATCATGAAACTTGGCTGATAACTTCCGACTTTCTTGACGATTCCTTAATTACAAACTTCTCAACTGTTGTTTTTTACTTTCACTCCATATTTTCCACGAAATCTTATACCAATCCATCGTTTGGTCTTCCAACGATGTCTTTTACATCCCATCTCATTATCTTCAGCCTGTCTTATCCATACTTCGCCTTGCATCATGTTGGAAACTGGTAGTAAGCTCTGAAAATCCTTCTTATTTGTCAAAAACCAACTACTATAAAAAAATCTTAACCAAAAAGAAATGAAAAATGATGACTTCAAAAGATAGAAAAATAAAAAGAAGAATCTTCCTGAACAAATTGTTTGAGGAGAAGAAAAAGAAGAGAACTTATCTGAATGGTATGACCGATCACAATGATCATGTCGTGCATTTCGGATTAATCAACCCAGTCTATTATATCAATCCATTTTTTGATGGCCTTGCTTTGCATTTCAAAGGTTCTACAACCTAACTCTTTTTCCGAATCAACATCTTCATTCTGCTTGATGCCTCGATGGATCCTTTCCGTCAAACTTATCTCGTTTGTCCCCTTTTTAACTCCTTATCACCTCATAGTGCCCTTCGAGCAATTTTTGCTAATAAGGCTCTCTCATTTCTCTCAACTCCCGTCCCTTTATGGTGCCTGTGAAGTTTTTCACCGATAAGACTCTCTCATTTTATTTTTCTCAACTTCCGTTGCCTTACGGTGCTGTTGAAGGTTTTCACCGTTAAGACTCTCTCATTTTCATTACTTTTCCTGCTGGGACCACAGTGTTTTCCTTGACATGAATCACTTCTATTTGCCTGACTTGGCACTTCTCGGAGACTGATCGGGAGGTCTTTCTTGGACATCAATATGGGTTATTGTGAAAAACAAAGGGTATCAAAAGCTCAATACAATTTTGATGGGTAAAACTTACAACTTTTGGAACCAAATTTCTTTCCCAAAATAACAAATACAACTTCTGCCCTAGTTTTCTTACTTGGGGATCTTTTGATTTTCGTTACACTATGACCGAGCCGTGAAGCTGCCTACGTATCCTCTTTGAGGAATCAGGTCAAACGTAGTTCACCCAATTCCTTTGTTTTCTTGTGACTTTTCTTTTGTTTTTGTTATTATCTCTTTTTTTTCTCTTTTTTTTCAATTTCGTTTCTGATTCCAAAAGAGGGGTATGAAAGAATAAATAAAGCTCAAAAAGAGGGAACAAAGGTTAAAGTGTTTGGATAGTAGAAAAATTGCCTCCGTCATTTCATTCTCCAATACAATGCCAAGTACAAACAAACAACAATTACAATCAAAGAAATCATACACAATATCTCTTGACTGCGTCCGAATTGATAGCCATGTCTATACATCTTCCTTCGACATCTGTCAAACATAAAGTGCCATTGGACAACACTCTGTTCATAATAAATGGCCCTTGCCAATTCGGGGCGAACTTGCCCTTTGCTTCGGCCTGATGTGGAATGATTCGTTTCAACACTTGTTGCCCCACTTCAAATTTCCTGGGACGCACCTTCTTATTATATGCTCTTGCCATCCTCTTATGATACAATTGGCCATGACATACAACTGCAAATCGTTTTTGATCAATTAAGCTTAACTGCTCCAAACGGGTTTTGACCCACTCATCATCATCATCAATCTCAGCCTCAGCGACAATCCGGAGAGACGAAATTTCAATTTCTGCTGGTATTATTGCTTCGGTTCCATATACCAACAAATAAGGAGTTGCAACCACTAAAGTACGAACAATAGTACGATAACCCAACAATGCAAATGGTAACTTTTCATGCCATTGTCTGGATCCTTCTACCATTTTCCTCAATATCTTCTTTATATTCTTGTTGGCTGCCTCAACCGCTCCATTCGCTTTGGGACGATACGGGGTGGAATTACGGTGTGTAATCTTAAATTGCTGACATAATTTTTTCATCAAACTGCTGTTAAGATTAGCACCATTATCTATGATGAGCATCTTTGGGATCCCAAATCTACAGATGATATGGGAATGAACAAAATCCACCACTTCTTTCTTGGTTTCCGACTTGAAAGTTTTAGCTTCAACCCACTTGGTGAAATAGTCGATGGCCACCAGAATAAACCTATGACTGTTGCAAGCTATCGGCTCGATAGGTCCAATGACATCCATGCCCCATGCAACAAAGGGCCATGGCACTGACATTGTGTGTAATTCTGTCGGCGGAGAATGAATCAAATCTCCGTGTATTTGACACTGATGACATTTACGCATGAAACTGATAGAATCTCGCTCCATGGTGAGCAAATAATACCCTACTCAAAGAATCTTCTTTGCCAACACATATCCGCTCATATGTGGTCCACAAACTCCGGAATGTACCTCTGCCATAACTATTGTGGCTTGACTAGCATCTATGCATCTTAGTAATCCCAAGTCCGGTGTTTTTTTGTACAACAGTCCTCCATTGAGGAAAAATCCACTTGCCAACCATCAAATGGCTCTCTTTTGATCTCCTGCGGCCTGCACCGGGTATATCCCCATCCATGGGTATTCCTTGACATCGTGGAACCATGGTTCGCCATCCAGTTCTTCCTCTACCATGTTACAATAAGCATGCTGATCACGAACCTGAATATGCAGCGGATCAACATTAATTTTATTTGGATGGTGCAACATTGATTCTAAGGTGGCCAAGGCATCAACAACCTTATTATGAACTCTCGAGATGTGCCTAAACTCTACTGATCGCAACTGTTGACACAGATCGTACAAACATTGTCGATACGGTATGAGCTTCAAATCCCGTATTTCCCATTCTCCTTGAATCTGATGTACCAGGAGGTCCGAGTCTCCCAAGACCAGAACATCCTGGACATCCTAGTCTGCAGCTAACCGTAACCCCAAAATGCATGCTTCATATTCAGCCATGTTGTTGGTACAATAAAATCGAAGCTGAGCCGTAATAGGATAATGATGCCCTGTTTCAGAAATAAGCACCGCTCCTATTCCAACTCCCTTCATATTTGCAGCTCCATCAAAGAAAAGTTTCCATCCTGGTTTTTCAGTCGATTCCAGCTCATCGATATGCATCACTTCTTCATCAGGAAAATACGTTCTCAATGGCTCATATTCTTCATCGACCGGATTCTCGGCCAAGTGATCGGCCAATGCTTGGGCTTTCATTGCCGTCCTCGTCACATAGACGATGTCGAATTCCGTGAGTAATATTTGCCACTTCGCCAATCTCCCTGTGGGCATAGGCTTTTGAAAAATATACTTCAACAGATCCAAGCGTGAAATGAGGTAAGTAGTGTAGGATGACAGATAATGCTTCAGTTTCTGTGCTACCCAAGTTAGGGCACAACATGTCCTCTCAAGGTGAGTGTACTTAACCTCATAAGCCGTGAACTTCTTGCTGAGATAATAAATGGCCTGTTCCTTCCTGCCGGTGATGTCATGCTGCCCTAGTACACAGCCAAATGAATTCTCCAGAACCATTAGAAAAGAATCAAAGGTCTCCCTGGCTCAGGCGGAACCAACACAGGTGGGTTTGACAAATACTCCTTTATCTTATCAAATGCCTCTTGGCACTCTTCAGTCCATTTGACCGCAGTGTCCTTCTTTAACAACCTAAAAATAGGTTAGCAAGTTGATGTGAGCTGAGCAATAAACCTGCTGATATAGTTCAACCTTCCTAACAGACTCATCACTTTAGTCTTGTTCTTCGGAGATGGAAATTCTTGAATAGCTTTGATCTTTGATGGATCCAACTCGATGCCGAGACGGCTGACTATGAAGCCCAATAGTTTTCCTGATTGAACACCAAATGCACACTTGGCAGGGTTAAGTTTGAGGTCATATCTACGAAGCCTATGGAAGAAATTCCTCAAATCCCCGATGTGATCGGCCTGGTGTTTTGTTTTTATGATCACGTCATCAACGTATACCTCAATTTCTTTGTGTATCATATCATGAAATACAACAATCATTGCCCTCATGTAAGTTGCCTCAGCGTTCTTCAAACCAAACGGCATCACCCGGTAGCAATAAGTTCCCTACGGCATGATAAAAGCCGTCTTCTCTGCGTCTTCCTCATCCATCAGAATCTGATGATACCCAGCATAGCAATCCACAAAAAATCCAATCTCTCGCTTTGAACAATTGTCAATCAAGTTGTGGATATTGGGTAATAGTAAGTTATCCTTTGGGCTTGCTTTGTTGAGATTGCGATAGTCAATGCATACTCTGATCTTCCCGTCCTTCTTCGGCACCGACACAACGTTAGCCAACCATTCTGGATATCGAGTGACCCGAATAACCTTTGCGTCTAATTGCTTGGTTATTTCTTCCTTAATCTTCACACTTATATCGGTTTTGAATCTTCTCAATTTTTGTTTGACGGGAGGAAATGCCGAATTAGTGGGTAATTTACGAACGACTAAATCAGTGCTTAGACCCGGCATGTCGTCATATGACCATGCAAAAACATCTTTAAACTCAATAAGTGTTTTGATTAATTCTTCCCTGATGCTCGGTTCAAGATGGACGCTTATTTTGGTTTCTCTAATGTTATCTGTGTCTCCTAGATTGGTGACTTCCGTATCATTTAGATTGGGTTTGGGCTTTTCTTCGAAGTGACTCAGTTCTTTACTGATTTCTTCAAAGGCTTCATCTTCGTCGTATTCTGGTTCACTCTCATCATTTCTTATTTCTTGCACTATTGTTTCGGAACCAAATTGATTTTCTAGACTGGGTTGAGGATTCCTCATGCATGCCATATCATTAAGATCAGTGGAAAGAAAGCTGTACAGAAAAGGAAAAGGAAAAATAAAAATAAAATATCAAAAATAATGGGGAACAGAAATTTCATTCATTGAAAAAGTACAAGATACCAAGGTTTGCACACTTCAAAAGCATACTTGAAAAATAAAACTGGATTACAACCCTGAAATAATCCCAAACAAATTTTGAAGGAAAATCAAAGCAAACTACCAAGACTCCTTCGGGGTGGGGAGAGGAGTAGCCTTCCAATTATTTAGTTTTGTCCTTGGTCCTACAAATTGCACTTCAGTGTGACTAGGACCTTCTCCATCTTCTATCATGTTCACATCAGTGAACAGATTCTCAAACCTTTTTAACAACTCCTCATCAGGTTTGACCATAGGACCAGAAATTATCGTTGCTGGACGTCTTCTGGTTCCAGAATTGATAAAAGATCTAGAGAGGTGCGGGACTGGCTTTGGAAGGACCCATGCCTTCTGCTTCATCTTCCTAGCTCGTCAGATGTCTGTCGCTGTAGGTTTAAACCCCAAACCGAAGGTTCCCACATTTTTCGGTAAGGATACTGGCTGTACGATACCTTGCAGAGATGCACCCAAACCTTTACCGGGCACAAAGCCGTTTCCCAACATTTCACAGGTTACCATGACATATGCAGAGGTTATCTTGGTATTTGGAATGAATTCCCCCTCCGAAATTTTCTCGACCGATACTGCATCACAAACATGGTATACCCATGGCCTGAGGCCATCCTCTACTTCAATAAAGGGTAAAACAGTGTCGCGCTGGGAGCGCAAATTGTCTTCTCCATGGACCACGATCTCTTGCCGGTCCCACTCAAACTTGACCATCTGGTGCAGAGTAGACGGAACCGCCTTTGCAGCATGAATCCAAGGTCGTCCTAATAGAAGGTTGTAAGAGACTACCATATCCAACACTTGGCATTCCTTGGTGAATTCAACATGCCCGATCGTCAACTCCAACACTATATCACCGACCGATTCTTTACCCCTTCCGTCGAACCCCCAAACACAAACGCTGTTCTTACGTACCCTGTTGATATCCACTTTCAGTTTGTCCAATGTAGAGAGAGGACAAATGTTTGCACTGGATCCGTTGTCAATCAAAACTCGGGTAACCACAGATTCCTCACATTTAACCGTAAGATAGAGGGCTCTGTTGTGCTCGGTGCCTTCTTCAGATAGCTCATCATCAGTGAAGGTAACCCTATTTACCTAGAATATCCTGTTTGTGATCTTTTCCAGGTGATTGATGGAGATCTTATCAGGTACATGGGCCTCATTCAGGATTTTCATCAAGGCCTGCCAATGTTCGTCAGAATGGATCAATAATGACAGTAAAGAGATTTGAGCCGGTGTTTTCTTGAGCTGCTCTATGATGGAATAATAATGCAACTTCATTTTCTTTAAAAACTCTTCTGCTTCTTCTTCGGTCATAGGTTTCTTTACTGTTGTTGGGTTGGCTTTTCTTAATTCCGCGGGAGCGAAACATCTTCCTGAGTGGGTTAACCCCTGGGCCTCACAAACTTCTTCCTTGACCTCTTTTCCCTTATAGGTCATCGTTACCCGGTCATAGTTCCATGGGATGGCTTTGTTGTCAACCATCGGCAACTGAACTGCTGGCTTGATGATGACGGGATCTATGAGAGCACCTTCTACAATTATGATGGGTTTGTATGTTGCTCCCTGCACAACCACTTTTGCTTCTCCTCGTTTTACCAATACTTTGCTTGTGGACCCCTTCACCATCACTGGTTTACTGTGCGTCTCCTTCTTATTGATCAATGACTTATCATTAATCGGCCCCTTTGCCGGCCTGCTTTCACTTGACCTGATCATCATTACGGTTTGAGAGGGTTTTTTAGACGCTCCTTCTGTCTGTACCAACTCGATCATATTGGTCTCGTGATGGGCTGGGAGTGGGTTCTGCTTGATGTTGGTTCCTTTCGGAGTTTGCACCTCAATTTGACGAGCGTCGATAAGCTCCTGAATAGTTATTTTTAACTTTTAGCATTTCTCCGTGTCATGACCAGGGGCTCCTGAGAAGTACTCACAACTCACCGAGTGGTCAAGGTTTCTCGGAGGGGGATTTGGAAACTTAGCCTCAACCGGATTCAACAATCTCAGCTGCCTCAATCGGTGGAACAGACTAGTGTAAGACTCTCCCAATGGAGTGAATGTCTTTAGCTTCTGTGCCCTGACATTCCTAAAGGTTTGGTTCATCCGAAAACCTATACCAGAGGGATTTTTGTATGCTCTTGGAGGTGGGTAGTTGTTTTGCGGGGCCGGTGCGCGCCATGGTGCGTGGACGGGAGGTTGAACATATGTCTGAGCATGGTGGACGGAAAAATGAGGATCTGGCGGTCGGTAATAATGCTGTGGGTGGCTATATGGAGTATGGGAGTAATTTTGTTGGTGGGGTTGGGGTCGGTTATAGCAGGGTGAAGGGCCTCTGGATCCGAACCAAGCTCTGGACTCAACTGTTGCGACGTCTTCTTTCTTTTTCTTCCCAAGCACACCTCCAATGCCGCTCTAGGTAGCCTGAGTGGTGGCTTTGATTGCCGAGTAACTCATTATTTTATTAGACTTGAGTCCTTCTTCGATCATACTGCCCATTTTCACAACCTCATTGAAGGACTTGCCAATCGCCGTCACCAAGTGACCAAAATAAGTTGGCTCCAAAGCTTGCAGAAAGTAATCGACCATCTCTCCTTCCTTCATTGGAGGATCGACCCTCGCAGCTTGTTCTCTCCAACGGAACCCGTACTCCCTGAAATTCTCCCCAGGTTTCTTCTCCAATTTTATCAATGACAAACGATTTGGAATGTTTTTGCAGATTGTACTGGAAGTGGCCGGCGAATGCTTGTGACAAGTCATCCCAGGTGTACCATCTACCATGGTCTTGGCATGTGTACCACTCTAATGCTGACCCGCTCAAACTCTGGTTGAAGTACGCCATTAGTAACTCATCCTTTCCGCCTGCCCCTCTCATTTTGCTATAAAACCCTCGTAAATGTGCCACCGGATCACCATGTCCGCCATACAAATCGAACTTCGGCATTTTGAATGCCACTGTTAACTGGACGTCCGGAAACAAACAAAAATCCTTGTATGCCACACTGACTTGGCCGCCCAAATCTTGCATACTCCTGAAGGATTGCTCCAGGCTTTTCACTTTCCGAACCATTTCTTCCTGTTCCAGATTCTTGAGCTGCTTTTTTGGTTCTTTCGGGTTATCCAAGTGAGGGATGTAGGAGTGCGGTTCAGGAGCTTTAAAGGTAGGCTCAGGAGCGTAGCAATGGTTGTCATGAATCTAAAACATGGGATGACTGGAGGATTTTTGTAATGTGGCAGGTGGAGGTGCCACGAAAACAGGGGTGATTGGTGGAGGAAGGTTTTGTTTGGGTGGTGGAGCTTGGGGAGTGTAAGGAGTTTTCCCTTGATAATATTGGTAAATTGGGACACTTGCCGATGGGATCAGTGGGAGGATATTCCAGAGCCTGTGCTGGTGTGAGAGTAGGGGTAGTGGGAGGGATTGGTAATGGTTGGCCCTGGCCCAGGCTAGGTGCATCTATGCTATCTGTTGTCTCAGCCTGTCCATTTCTTCCTTCATTTTCTGCATTTCTGACTTTTCCTCTTCAACACTTTTGTTCGAGTTAGACATGATCTTTGGTATTGGTCCTTTTGATCTTGTTTGATAATGGTGATGTGCCAGTACGTTCTAAACAAGCTAACTGTTTGAATTTTTTGGAAAACAACAAATTTGTTAGTTTTTTAGAGTTTAACAAATATGTTATTACGCGTTAGGATGCAATGCACCTAGGTAGTTTAACCATTTCTATCATGCCTTTGCTTCGATTGCATGCGTCATTCCGGCTTCTTTATACTTGTGCCCTTTTTAAACACCTCTTTTCCTTTATTTATTTCTCATTTTCTCTTATTTTTTAGTGGTGGTCAAATCTTATGTGGATTGCCTACGTATCATGTCCCCGCATGAATCAGACCGTGCGTAGTTCTGATTATAAATGCGAAAAACAAAGAAACCATTTTTGGGAATTCTCAATTTTCATTCATAAAAACATTCCATTACGAGACTAAACATTTTTTGGAAAGGAAAATAACAGACTCGAAATAAAACAAACTACGGACTCCAGAACCACCAACAGACTCTAAAAAAAGGAAATACAAATTCTGACATGCGATAGACTCTAAGGACAAAAAAAAAGACAGACTCAAACTACGAATACATTAAAGCCTCCAATATTGGTGCCCGCGGGGAATCGTTCAGCCTCGTCACGGGCTTAGGTGCAAGATCCCTTTGCAACCCTTTCAAATCTTCCATGATCACATTGTGGACATAAATCATTATCGCCGCAAAGAAGGTGGTACGGGTCATATCCTCGCATGCTCGGCACTTCCTGGTGATGTAGTGCCCGATATCTTCAATTCTTTCCCTGATTCTGTCCCTTTCCAGAAGAAGCCGCTCTATTTGTTGACTCCGCGCTCCCAGCATTTGAGAATTGCAAAAGAGTTAATCTTGGAATTCATGCATCTGTTCCTCCATCCATGCCATCAGGTCATAACAACATTTCCTATCTGTTCTGAAATCTCGGGCTTGTCTGAAGACCCATTCTTTGAGGGTAGATATTGTTTCTCTCAATATATTGATGTTCCCCTCGTAGTCCCTCTTCATCTTCCGCATACGTTGTGCCTGCTCTTCTGTACCTCTTGCCCATCTGGCTCGGATCCTTGCCAATCTAGCTTCAGATCTTTCCAAACCCTCTTGACATTCAATGATTTGCATTTTCAACTCATTTATCAACCCTTCGTCACACCGAATTCTCTGTTGTCTGTCGGCATCCATTCTCATCTGTCGGTTTTGGGTCTTCAGGGCCTCATTTTCTTGGGCTAACTTCTTTTTATCCCCTTAGTCGGCTGCGGCTTGCAAACTGTTTTCAAACCGGAGATCCTGGACCTGTTTTTCCAATGCTCCTATGCGGGCCCTGTATTTCCTTTATATTTCTAACCAACCCCACTGTTCCTGCGATGATTCAACAAAGTCCTGGCGGTGTGGTCTTTTAGCTGGCCTCTCATGCTCAAGTTCTCTCCTATACTAAGCAAGGTATTCTGGCGACACTTCACCTTTGGCCCGATCCTGCACGCAAGTATTTGTTTTAAGTATTGACATTCATTCCAGATCTGGCGGACTCTTGCTTCGGGAAACTTTCTGTCAGGGCTAATCTCAATTACTTGAGCACTAAGATCCTCCTCCTGTGGCATTATTTGGCATTTCCCGAGTTGTCTCAAAACCCGATATGGAGCATAAGGCTGGATGCTCTTAAGTCCCATCAAGAGAAAATATGATCTAGCCGCTGACATATATATGATTTCAGCGACGGGTAACCATCCAAGCGTCCACTGTATCTGACTGGCAGTGAGAGTCCGAAAGTATGATGTCCATGTTGTTACTCCTTTAGGCAAACTTACCCCGTCAACTCTCGTGTAAAACTCCCCTATGCAGGTTTTCTCAGATAAACCATAACTCAGAAATTGAGGACGATGACACAGGTGTTCAGTCATCCACATTTGCAATAATAGATTGCACCCTTCAAAGAAGTTCCCTCCCGCTTTGCAGACTGTAAGAGCGCAGAAGATATCAGCCACTATCATGGGCGCAAGAGTGCTTTTGGCTTGAGTCATTAAAGTATTGACGACCCCGATTATTTTTATATCAATGCTTCCATCTTTCCTTGGGAATACCAGGAGCCCCAAAAAGACCACCAAATAAGCAAAACGTCTATGTTCCTCCCATTTTCGCTGGTTTCCTTTGCTACATATCTTGCTTTCTGGGTTATTGAGTCCGCCTATGTGGCCATATCTGTTGTATAAAAAGCGTGGAGTACAAAAGCCCTTTGCCAAATCCGGATTGTGGATCGTCCTGATTATCTTCAGTGAGTCTAAGAACCGGTGCACAGCTACAGTTCTCGGGGCGACCAGGTATTTTTGTCTTAAAGGCACCTCATCATTTCCAATGTACCCGGCTATCTCCTCCAAGGTTGGGGTGAGTTCAAAGTCTGATAAATGGAAAACGTTGTGTGCCGGGTCCCAGCAGGTGACCAACACTCTGATGATGTCTCCCCGAGGCACAATCTCTAACAAACCAGTAAGCCCTTTCAAATACTTGTTGACCTCGTCTTGTCCTTCTTTACCCAGATCGTTCCACCATAGGCGCAATTCCAGAGGGATTTTAGTCAGGATT
>MU721106.1:0-11372 GCA_026770625.1 Nicotiana glauca | reverse complement strand
ATCTTCAATAACTATATAAGTCTTTTTAGTTTAATAGAGATTTTATTATTAGGTATATCGTTTGACAAATAATATTATAATTTAAATTTACTAAAGTAATACAATCTAATATGTTCAAACAAGTCCGATTAGAATTTAATTTAACAAATATTGTTTAATACTGACCGCGCATCGCGCGGGTACGACTACTAGTATTTTAGAAATTTAATAGTACTATCTACACCCGAAATGGAACTAACATCTAATAATTTAATATTATTTAAATCCTAAATGAAAAATATTACGTTACTTATCATTAGGACATGACGTTAGCTTACACAACATAATTATTAAGATTTTTAAATTAAAATCAAAATACATAAAATATGAAAATAAGTAAGAACAAATTAATCTTTTCCGATATTTCTATTCTTCCATTTTTCATGATTAGTTTTTCAATATCTCTGAAATTATGCTATAAGATTTAACATTCAAGTTTCAAATAACATTTGCTTGACTATCGAAAATGCACAAACAAATATTTAGTATAAATTAGATGAAGTTTAGGGAATCTTGCCGATTAAGATTGAGAAGGATTTTGAACTATATTTTAGTGTATTCCAATGTTACAAGTGTTTAAGAAAATTAACGTGAAAGGTAATATTGTAAGATTACATATTTCAAGTAGGAAAGGATTTATAAAAGCTAAAAACTTAATAACTTTAAAGTCTTAAATATTAGAAACGTTCAAATAAGGAAATATATAATAACAAAAAATTTAGTTATTTCAAATTCTTAAATAGAAATATGATTTAGAAGGTGAATTGGTGACATATGAGAGATCCCTAAATCAACAAAAAGATAAAACATTGGTGGAGGCATCACGAGAAAAGGATGATCAACCAAAAGAAAAAGAAGACACATCAAATCCGGTGGAGATAAATCAAGAAGGCCAAAATTCAAAAATATAGGAGAAAAGAAGCATAAAAAATTCAGTTCTAGAGCTGAAATTCCCCGGTTACAAAGCAAAAACTTCAGCTCTAGAGTTGAAGTTCGCCAGTTACAAAACAAAAACTTCAGTTGCCAGTTACAAAGACAAAAACTTCAGCTCTAGAGCTGGAATTCGCTAGTTACAAAATAAAAACTTCAGCTCTAGAGCTGAAGTTTGCCAGTTACAAAATAAAAACTTTAGCTCTAGAGCTGAACTTTAGGCCCGGTCACTAGAGTGCTGAAGTTTTGCGTGATTGTCTTCGCTATTTCAGCCCTGTATGCTGAAGTTATGCGAAAAATCGGGTATGCTTGCAATTTTTTTTGTAAAATAGACACAAGTTAAAACGTGACACAAAAAAAGGGTATAAATGCAAATGCCCCCTTTGAGCTGCCTGGCTTGAAAGTCTGAAGAAGATATAGCAAGTAGAAATATCAAGGAAAAGTTACACAAAAATATCCCAAATAAATGGGAGAAATTCAAAAATAGTGAGATTTACAAGTGGTCGTTCAAAAATAGTCTAATTTCAAAAGTAATAGAAATTTAGCCACTTTTCATGTAAAGATAAATCTGAGCAAAAACACTATTCAAAACCCGAAAAATACGCCAGTATATTATGCTGGAGTTCCAGCATAAGTATACTTGAACTCTAGCATATTATACTGAGTTCAGGGATAAGTATGTTAGAACTACGGCATAATATGATGGAGTTCCAGCATAAGTACACTAGAACTCCAGCATAATATACTAGAGTTCCAGCAAAGTATAATGGTCCAGTATAATATGCTGGAAGTTCATACACAAGTGCTAAAATCTCCAGTATATTATGCTGGAACTTTCCATGTGTTGGAGTTCCAGCATAATATGCTGGAAGTTCATACACAGGTGCACCGAACTCCAGTATATTATGTTGGACCGGTCTCTGTTACATCAAAATAGTGGCTATTTTTTATTGACTTGGTAAATGCTGGCTATTTTTAAATGACCAGTCCGAAAACTGGCTAGACCGTGTAATTTCAATTTATCAACCTATAGCCATTAGTCACAGACTTACCAAAACTAACCAACAAAAATTGAAAAACCAAATAATATGGTTCTTTCTCTCAAAGAATCACATGCATAAATCACATTTTACAGTTTTAAGCGTGATTAGCAACATTAGATACAAGAAGGAAAGGAAATTTCGTGGATGGGGTGGCAAATAAGGTGAGGAAATATAAAAATCTATACAATATTTTAAAAATCTAAATAAAAAAGGAACTTTTTCAATGGGTATAATTGAAATTCATTGAAAATATATAGATAAAGAAAATACAAAATTTGAGGAAGATTGGAGGTGATTTGGACTGGTTTTGTATCAAAATTCGTAATTAAATCGAGTTCAAAAAAGTCTTCTGCGATACATGTATCAAACATGTATCTCACACACAAGTATACATGGATATACATGTGATATACAATTGATACAAATATGATATATATGTGATATACAAATGATACACAATGTGATACACATATCATTTTTTTTTCATGTTAAGCTTTTATTTCGAATTTTCAATTCAAAACACCTCAAAACTTCACCAAATCATCCCAAAACTGAGATTCAAGCTCCTTAAGTTGTGCCTAATCTATTCTAATAACACTCACTCAAAACAAAATAAAATTTTGAATTTTTTTTGCTACAAATAGCTAATTGGCTAATATTAGTAATATTTTACCAATTAGCCAAGTTTTGTAATGAGCTACTTATAAATGGACATAGCTGGTAATTTCCCCAACATCAACCGTCTAAAGTTTGTCAAAAACTAATAAAGCTTTTAATCTATCTATACTATATTAAAAGCACGAAGGTTCTTAGCAAAATGTCATTCGATTGTTTTACCCTTTAAAAACAGAGCTCACACTAAGACAAAGTCATTTGATTACTTTTTTTCTAAAATTTAGGATTCTAAAATCAACTAAAATTATTGTTATTAATTATTCCTTATATAAACAATGTAAAAATTTCTAATATTTAGAACTTTTAAAAACTAAAATTTAGTACTTATATAGGTGTGCAAGCGATTATATATTTAAGGAAGATTACTAATGAAGCATTAAAAATACCAAACTCCTTTTCAAAAACTTTTATAAGTGTGCCATGAAAGAACACGCATTTTTTTATTAGCCGAAACAAAAAAAGTATATAGCCAAAGCAAAAAGTGTACAAACATATTAAAAACACAGCTCACACTAAGATAAAATAAACATTTAATTATTATTTTTAAAATTTAGGATTTTAAAATCAACTAAAATTATTGTTCTAATTATTTCCTTATATAAACAATGTAAAAAATCCTAATATTTAGGACTTTAAGAATTCAAAATTTAGTACTTATATAGGTGTGCAAGCATTTACATATTGTTACGACCCGATCCGTCATCTCATGTGTTATTGCTCCGTTTTCCCCATTTCATGCTTCTTCATGTTTCGTTATCGGTATGTGGTGTGTTAGAGTTGATTTGGATTGATTTTGATGAGAAATGAGACACTTAGTCTCTTTAAGGAAAGCTTAAGTTGGAAAAGTCAACCGGACGTTGACTTGTGAGTTAGAGGGCTCGGATGTGATTTTCGGCGTTTCGATTAGCTTCGGGAGGTGATTTGTGACTTAGGAGCGTGATCGGAAGTGATTTTGGAGGTCCGGTGTAGAATCAGGCTTGAATTGGCAAAGTTAGTATTTTGGCGAATTCCGGTTGATGGGTGAGATTTTGATCAGAGGGTCGAAATGGAATTCCGAGAGTTGTTGTAGCTTCGTTGGGTGATTTTAGATATGTGTGCAAATTTTTAGGTCATTCGGACATCGTTTGGTCGGGTTTTTGATCGAATGCGCATTTCGAAAGTTTTGAAGAAACTTAGGCTTGAATCCGATGTGAATGGATGGTTTTAGCATTATTTGATGTGTTTTGATGATTGGAACAAGTTTGAATGATGTTATGGGTTATGTTGGTGCTTTTGGTTGAGGTACCGGGGGCCTGGGGATGATTTCGGATGGCTAACGGGGAGTTTTTGGAATTTCATACAGCTGAAGGCATGCTGTTTCAGGTATTTTCGCTTATGCGAGTCTTGGACCGCAGAAGCGATGCCGCTTAAGCGGAGCTGTGATCGCAAAGCGGCAAGGAGATGGAAGGCAAGTTCCGCAGAAGCGGAAGAGCAGACCGCAGAAGCGGTACCGCTGGTGCGAAAGTAGAACCGCAGAAGCGAATTTTTGAAAATTTAATGAAGACCGCAAAAGCGGAAATCTGGCCGCAGAAGCGATCCCGCATAAGCGAAAGCGGAACCGCAGAAGCGAAATATTGCTGTTGGCAGAAGGGTTTATATCATTATTTCATCCGCGAGCTTATGTCATTTTTCCTCCATTGTGGAGCGATTTTGGGAGCTTTGGGCGAGAATTTTCGAGGGTTTTAATTGAGAATCGAATGGAGGTAAGTTCCTTGGCCTAATTATTCAAGTTTATGGTAGAATTAACATGGAAATTGGTTGAAATTCATTAAAAAATGGGTAAAGCTAGGGCTTGAGTTTTAATATTTCAAATTGGGATTTGATAGGTCATTTGAGCTCGGATTTGGGAGTTCTTGGTATGTATGGACTCGTGGCAAGACGAGGAATCCGATAATGTAAGTTTTGTAATTTTTCGAGAAGTGGGCTCGGGGCTCGGGTTTTGCTAGTTTCGAAATTTTTGCTATATTTTGATTGTTTTCGATTGAGTATTGTTCCCTTGGCATATTGTGACGTATTCACTCTGATTTTGGTTAGATTCGACGCGCGTGGAGGCCGATTTGAGGGGCAAGGCGTCGCGAGCGAGGGATTTCAACGGTTCGAGGTGAGTAATGATTGTAAATGATATCCTGAGGGTTTGAAACCCCGTATTTGCACACCGTAGTGCTATATTGAGGTGACCTACACGCCGGATAACGAGCGTGGGATAGAGCACCGTTGGGAATTGCGACTTGGTCCGTCCCAGTTGTTAATTTTACCGCGTATTTGACTATGACGTGTTGGTTTTTCACTATGACTTGAACTTATTGCCATATTTAGGGCTTATTGCCGACTGTTTGAACTTCTTGTGAGCTATCATAATTGTTTTCTTCACTATTTGAAATATTATTTGAACTCAGTCCATTTGAATTACACTGTTTCATGAACTCAACTATATTTTTATTCAACCTTGAGTTTTAACTGATATTTGAACTATTGTTTGAGCTGAGCATTTTTGTTTTCATTGATGCCCGAGGGGCTTATGATTATTTTTGACTGATTGAGGCTGAGGGCCATGATTGAGGATCTGATGAGTGATGTGAGGAGGCTTTTAGGCCTCGAGTAATGTGAGGAGGCTTTCAGGCCTCGAGTGATGTGAGGAGGCTTTCAGGCCTCGAGTGATTGTTGAGGAGGCTTTCAGGCCTCGAGTGATTGGTGAGGAGGCTTTCAGGCCTCGCATTGATATTGTTCAGGATTTCAGGCCTTATTGATAGCGCTTGGGCTGTAGAAGCCCCTCCGGAGTCTGCACACCCACAGTGAGCGCGGGTACCCATATGAGTGAGAGTGAGCCTGAGGGGCTGATGTTGTACTGTGTGACTGATACTGAGCCCGAGGGGCTGATACTGATCTGAGTGATGTGACACTGTGCTTGAGGAGCTGATACTATTCTGAGCATTTGATATTGAGCCCGATGGGCGAATTTTCTGTGCCTATCAGCACTAACTGTTTGAAATCATTTTTTGTAATTATTGAAAAGATCGTTTTCAAAAGGAATTTGAACTGAGCCAAGACATTTCTAAAGATATCACATATTTCACTATCTTTCTTAAAAAATTGTATCCGGCTTCTATACAACATGTTGGTTGCTTTACGTGATTTCTTACTGCTCAGTTGTTATTTACTCTTATTACTCACTGAGTTGGAGTACTCACTTTACTCCCTGCACCCCGCGTGCAATTGCAGGTATTGTTCACTCGGTAGCGGGTTATTAGCTGATCGAAGGTATTACTATTGTAGCAGAGCAAAGTGACCGCCAGCGTTCGCGGCACCGAACTTCATCTTTTGAACTCCAGTTTTTATTTTATATATACTATTGGCCCTGTAGTGGTGTTCAGTCTTCTTTAGATGCTCGTGACTTGTGACACCCCGGTCGGGTTGTGTTGGGTTTTAATTGATAGTTTTTAATGTCATTAAGTGATATTTTTTATTCATTATGTTTAATGACTGTTAAATAGACGATTTGAGTTAGTTGGCTGGCCTTATCTTCACGAGAGGCGCCATCACGATCGGGTTCGGAAATTGGGTCATGACACATATTTAAGGAAGATTACTAACGAAGCATTAAAATACTAAACTTCTTTTTGAAAACTTTTATAATTGTGCCATGCAAGAACACCAATTTTTATATTACCGAAACAAAAGTGTATATAGCCGAAACAAAAAGTGTACAAACATATTTTTTATATTAGTTAAAATCTCAAATCATAATTTTTTATTTAAGAGTTGTCTACGAATATCAGATTATGGGTTTGCACTTTGCACTCCTATACTAGATCCTACATTAAGATTTAGCAGCTAAATACTACTCTAACAATGTAGATAATTTTACTTATTTTGAGTACTAACAACAACCCACTGTTTCTAAATAGAAACCCGACATCCTTCCCTCCAACAACTTCGCACCTTGCTCTTAGGGAGACTCGAACTCACAACCTCTCGGTTGGAAGTGGGGGTTGCTTACCATCAGAGCAACCCCTCTTCTCCTTATTTTGAGTAGTAACAATATAAATAATGTTTAAGCAAATTGTAACTCATATCATAATGATATAATGATTTAATTTATATCATTTTATTTCTTTCTAGAAATAAATTTTGTTGGATTTAAATATTACTAATCTAAAAAAAAATTCTTTGTACGATAATTATATCTAACAATATATGAAGTCTATTATTGTTTTTCGTATTCTTCAATTTGAGTTCAATAAGAATAATATGATATTTATATTAGGTACTTTGAGAAAATAAAATCTATTTCCTTAAGGCTATGAGAACATAGTATAGCTTATAGGTGTCTAACGGGCCGGATTGACCCGGAACCGGACCGGTCCAGACTGGTTAAAATCGAAATCGGACCGGCCCGATTCATAAAGGGCCAGTGGGTTGGGTTGGGGGCTAATGATGTTTGTTCCGTTTAAATTTTTATACCGGTTAACCGGACCCGGTTAACCCGGTCCGGATAAACAGTAGACGATACCGGTTTAACCGGCCCGGCCCGGCCCGGCCCAGACCATGAATGTACCATAATATACCATAATATATCATGAATATGCAATTAATATACTATAAATATACCATAAATATACCAATTATTGTATACTAATTAACATAGTTTAAAATGGTTGGAATTTAACATATAGTGTATATATTTAGGGTATAAAACTATAAATGTTAAAATCATAGAATATGATGGTAATGTATTCTTTTTAAAATATGCTATATATGTGTTATTTTAAGATTTTAAGATAATTTGTGTTATTTTAAATTATTATACGTATTTATGCTTAATGTTTTAGTTTGTTCGATTAATTTGAAGTATTATTAATTTATTATGCATGAAAATTTAGTTTTGCTATTTTTTTGTTAATTTACTTTTTAAATGCAAACTTTAATTTTGTAATTTTGAAATAAATGTAGCACTTGCAATTTATAAGTGCAATTTTTCTCCATCTTTTTTGTATTCTTTATATTAATATAAAGTACTAATATAACTTACAATAGTTATACAAAATATTTTAAAAAATACTAAATCCTGTCCGGCCCAGTCCGGCCCGGCCCGGCCCCCTCAATCTGTAACCCTGTACGGTTTATTTTTTTTCTGGATTAATCCGAACCCGTTAAACCCGTTAAGAGCAAGCCCGGAACTGGCCCGGAACCAAACCCGTACGGATTCAAATAATACTGGCCCGGACCGGCCCGACCCACCCCGGTTAACACCCATAGTATAGCTGTATGATATTTCACAAGTCGGTATATTATTTTACTTTATTTGAGCTATTAAAGCAAATGCACTACTTATATGTCGAAGTTATGTAAAGGCATAAGAATACTTTGCAAAATATAATTTTTTTTTTATTAAATTGGCTAAATACAAATAGGATCAATGGTCCTTATTAAGCTTTTATTATAAAAAATTTATTTTATAACTCATCACATAGTTTAATAATTTTTGAGTAAGTTTTTCAAAATTTATATTTATTAATACAAAATCGCACGCCACATGTGTACTCTAAAACTAGGTTTAGAATACCCCTATCGAAATATCGTCCCCTTTTTTACCCCTTAAATAGATTTACATTGGATAAAATTTTAATTGTAAATTGATTATTTTTCTAATATTTAAAAATTTCAAATCAACTAAATATTGGTTATTAAAACATTTATTTAAAATTATGCAAAGTCCCTAATATGTAGGGAACTTCATTCACCTAAGGTATTTATACTGTTAACTCTTTTAATTCTAGTTAGAATATCCAAGACTAGACGTGCGCATGAATTTCATTCTTTGTCCTAATCTTTTTTAATAATGAAAAAAATACCAATAATAATAATAATTAGATGATATTCAAAAACAAGGGGTATTTGTATTTATACCCGCTTTTTGTGCCATATTTTAACCTGTGTTCGCTTTGCAAAAAAAAATTACAAGCGTACCCGCTTGTTCACATAACTTCAGCACACGGGGCTGAAGTAGCAAAGGCAATCACATAAAACTTCAGCATTTTAGTAGCTGAGCCTAAAGTTCAGCTCTAGAGCTGAAGTTTTTGTTTTGTAACTCGCGAACTTCAGTTCTAGAGCTGAAGTTTTATTTTATAAGTTTTTGTTTAGTAACCGGAAAAAGCTGAAGTTTGCCAGTTATAAAATGAAAACTTCAGCTCTAGAGCTGAAAGTTTTATTTTATAAGTTTTTGTTTAGTAACCGGGAAACTTCAGCTCTAGAGCTGAAAGTTTTATTTTATAAGTTTTTGTTTAGTAACCGGGAAACTTCAGCTCTAGAGCTGAAGTTTGCCAGTTATAAAATAAAAACATCAGCTCTAGAGATGAAGCTTTTTGCACATAGGGATTTGCCTTCCGTTTTTTTGTTTTTCTTTTTCCCTCACCTTTACGTATGTCCTGCAATATCTAGTCTAGTACACAAACACTGTAAAGTTCCTCCCCAGCTCATATTTCGAAAAAATAAGCTACGTACTCTTTATATTAATGTATGAAAATGTACTGTATTTCCGTGCTTAAGTTAATTCATTGATAATTTAAATAGATGTGCAGTTGAAACAACACGTAAATTCAAGTGGTCATAAAATAATAGAGGCTTTGATGAGTTTAAGAAGTAAAAACCGTTACAGGTATGGATTTAATGGAATCAGATTGTAGAAGAAGAAAAAAGAAAATGAAGGAGGAGAAAGGGAACTGAAGTTTTTTAACAAGTGGATACAATTTAAAAGTTTAAAAAGAATGGGTATAGGTTAAATGGGGGCGACCAAATACGGCGCCCCATGCAATTTTTACCAAAAAACAACTATCAATATTGAACAAATCACAAACAAAATATTGAAATTAATGCCAAGAGTCCAGTACAGTAATTATTTTACAAACACAAAAATGCAAAGAGTGAAATATCAAATTAATTTACTACTAATAATTAATTATTTAAAATCGGATGAGCTAATATGAAGAATGTGAATCAACAACAAATAATTATTTTCTTTAATGTTGCAAACAAATAATTAAGCCTTTGAATTGACTAATTAACAAGAATCAATTAATTATTTTTCATACTCATCGTATAAGTAAAATTCTTTTCAAATTGAGAAATCTTATAGGATACATAAAATTTGTTTTAATAAGAATATCATCAGCATATGGTAAAATCGGTTTAGCTTTTAGAGAAATTGTGGGATTTGGGAAATGACAAAAAAGATCTTAAGCTTAATGTGTTGGCCCTCAAATAGTAAGGACATTTTTGCAAAATCAAATATGCATATAAGCTAACCTACTACAACCTAACCTACTATATATATATATATATATATATATATATATATATATATATATATATATATATATATATATATATATATACACTCTCCTAAGTCCCCTTTATCAATTATTTTTATGAGCATAACACCAACTTCTTCATTGCCAAAATGGTAGAGATTTTTAAAAAAAAAATTATCTTTGTTGATAATAGTATTCATATATATTTTTTTGTTTATTCGGTATTAAGTCATAAAATTAATAGTTTTCTTTTATAAGTTATTCTATAGAAGTCCTTATAAACTACAATAAGATATCTAAGAACTTTTATGAAAGGAATTCTTTCTTCATTGGGCAGCTAAACAAAATATTTAACAGTCATCATTTTCAAGAATTTTCACATTTTTTGTTAATTTGTATTGTAAAAGCCAATACACATTGCTTATTAAATTTATTTGTAATTTTTTGAAATATTATATTTTATTGATATAGGATACATGCGCAAAGTGCGTACCCTGAGACTAGTAATTTCTAAAAATCTGAATATGTTTTAAATTTTGGTTCTCAAAGCAGTGATGTCATTTCCACCACTAAAGAACCCAATTTCATATAAGAATATTTACGTAAATAGCCGACCAAATATTCATTGTTTATTATATATGAATTATACATATATTATAAATTTGTTGGCTTGTTTAGTTTAAGTCATTGGGCGAGCAGTGCATATTATTTGTAGATGATATTGCATTGATTGATGAGACATGAGGCGTTGTGAATGCGAGGTTAGAGGTGTGGAGACAGACCTTGGAGTCTAAAGATTTCGAGATGAGCAGGACCAAGACAGAATATTTAGAGTTTAAGTTCAGTGGGGAGACTCAGAGAGCGGAAGGGGGGGAGGGGGAGGGACTGTGGTGCTAAAAAGCGGTGATGTCATTTCTACCACTAAAGAACCCAATTACACAAAAGAATATTTTCGTAAATAGCCGACCAAATATTCATTGTTTATTGTATATGAATTATACATATATTATAAATTTGTTGGCTTGTTTAGTTTAAGTCATTGGGCGAGTGGTGCATATTATTTGTAAATGATATTTGATCACGATCAACTGAGTCTTACAAAAGACTACGCGGGCGTTGCAAATATAACCTGAGTATTACTGCCCAGAGTCGAACCACAAAGAATTAACCTATCAATTACTACTGTCGGATTTACTCAATTCACGCAACCTGTTTTCCCAAACTTTCTTCTTCACAATGGTTGATTATCTAATAACTAATACTAAAAGTAATGAATAACTAAATATTAACTAAACTTGATGTGTAAATAATATAAAGAAAGTCTAAGACAATGGTTTCC
>MU721105.1:41196-66192 GCA_026770625.1 Nicotiana glauca | reverse complement strand
GCGTAGGTTGAGTTTTGGCTCGAATCTTCGATCGAAGATTCGAGAAGCTGGAGGTTAATTCGAGGTAAGGGGCTTGTAGATTTGGGTTCAGGGTGCGATGGAGGCTCTGTGGTGTTAATTTGGTGGTCACCGGCATCGTTGCCATCGGGTTTCAGGAGAAGGGGAGGGGTGGCGGCTAGCTAGGGTTCTTGGGGTGTGTTTGGTTCGTCTCTGAGAGACGATGAAGAGGGGGGTCTGGGAATGAGACGAGTAACGGGGGTTTGGGGGGTAGGAAATTTGGTTTATTAAAAAGGGTCCATTAATCCGAGCCGTTGGATCAAATGATTTGAACGGCTTGGATTAACTGATAGATAAGGAGACGGGGTCGTTTTGGTACAAAACGGGGTCGTTTAGTTTAATGAAGGGGCGGGTTGGATCGGGTAAGAAGACGGGTTGGGGTCGGGTTAATGGGAGAGATGATCTTGACCGTTGGATAGATGAGATCCAACGGCTCAGGAGAGGCGTGACAGATACGACATCGTTCGGACGTCGCATTAGCAGGTCTCTTGGACGGGGTAGAAAGGTTTACAATTGGGCCTGGACTTTGGTTGAAATGGGGCGGCCCAAATCCGATTTGCCTCTTTTTCTCTTCATTTTCCTTATCTCTTAATTAATCAAAACTAAAATCCTAAATCACAAAAATACTAATTATTTCCTAATTGTAGAATTGAGTCCTAAATGCAATACTTTTGTATTTTTAATTAATTTTAAACAAATAAACATGCACACACAAATGCAAACAAATAAGAAAAAATAACAACAAAATCCACAAAAATTGCAAACAACAAAAAGACTATTTTATTTTGAATTTTGGGAGTAATTTTCTTGTAGGGCAAAAATCACGTGCTCACAGCTATCTCAGCATCCTTGGCCTCACTTTCTTAAACAAGAGCCTTGACTTTACTGTTGATAGGTTTCTTCTTGGATGAACCAGGTTCATTTGGAATGGCATTGACTAGATAGTCACCAGGAAGCAGAGTATTAATGCCAAAATATTCCTTGCTTGTGGCTATTTCTCACTTCTTCAGAGGCACCTTGCACCGATCTAGAATAGTAGTCAGAATAAATCCATAGGGGTGGCATGAGCCTTGGAGCCATTGATGACCCTGTCCAGTACCTTGATGATAAATGCAAGCTAGTTGATTTGCCTTCCACTTGCAAGACACTCCATCAGAACTAAGTCCATATAGTTAGCAATATATGCCTTCTTTCTTGCCTGGGTAGTAGACACTTGTTTACAAACTCAAAGATGACTTTGTGATGTGGCTTCATTTCTCTCTTGTGCACAAACTTGGTCTCATTCGCTACTTCAACATCACAGAATCTCCTAGTGATTTCAAGGGCTGGAGGAAGGGAATCCAGACTTGGCCATCTTTTTCTAGTGTAGTCATCGTATCCCTCAGCAGGGATGTCAAGAATCTCTCCTAGCTCCTCTGCATCAAAGGTCACTTGAACTCCTTTTACTTGGCTGGTAACTCTGCCATCTTTGACCTCTGCATTTGCCATGAATTCAATGATTTCATTCCTAGCTAGACTTCCATCTAGCTGATGAGCCATGTCCTTCCAGCCGTGAGCAACTAGGATATCAACCAAACGAACCATTCTTGGTTCCACTAAGTCTTTCAGCAATCTCCCTTCCAAAATTTTTCTTTTGCCAAACATGGCCAGCTTGTCTTGTTCAGCATCAGACTCACTCTCTTCTTCACCAATCCATTCCTCATCTTCAGAAATTCTAACTTGGTTGTTTTTCACTGTAGACCTTGTCCTCTGGGCTAATGAAGGTTTAACAGCCTTAGAAATAGAGAAGACTTCTTGGAAGAAGTCTTGGTCTTTTGGGCTTGGGGGTCTGAACCTATATTGTTGTATGTTCCTCCTGATGGACCTGTTCCATTTCCTCAACATCAACAGCTTCAGAGGACTCTGCAACCTTACCTTTTCCTTTATCCATCATCTTTTTCTTGCTTTCAGCCAAAGCCTTTGGAAATTTACTCTCAACCTGTTTTGCTCTACTTCTTGTGGCTCTTCCTTTTGGAAAGGGAATTTCAGTAGTTATTGGGGAGAAAGACTTTTGTTTCTGGGAGGTTTTGTAGTAATGGGGGCTTTTGGTATTGGAGTTCTCCTTTTCTTTGGATTATAACTGGCACCTACCTTTCTCAGAACGTCTTCTAGGGTCTCCTCAATTAATAAACCAGGTTCATTTTCCTAGGAACTTAGATTAACTAACTCTTCAGCAGCCTTCCCTGAACCACTTCCCCCTAATTTCTTGCCACTTTCTTCCACAGTTGCCTGTGCAACCCCATAGATAGCTTGTACTGGTAATTCAGAAGTGGGTGAGGAACCAGCCACTCCTTTCCCTTTTCCCCTCACATCATCACATACACCCTCTCTCTCTTTTTCTTTTTCAATTTTCTTTTTACCTCCACTCTTTCCCGATTCAGGCATTTCCACGTCCCTCACAGGCCCAACCAAAACAAACCTATTTTTTAAATTTTTAGCCAAAGCAGAACTTACCTTAAAAGGGGAGTTTTGAGCTTTCTCAGAGTCAGAAGACCCAGGTCCTTCCCCCTCACTTGCAGCTTTGAACGAATCGTCTGAGTTCTCAGAATCTTGGTCTTGGGTAGCCTTCAATTGTGCATTTAACCTCTTTGACAATGCACCTAAAGCTACAATTTTTCTTGCTAGCATTTTAACACGTCCTTTCTTAGGCTGGGGGTTTGTACTAGGTGGAGAAGGCTTGGAAGAACCAGAAGGCGATGGTGGTGGGGAAGACCCTGGGTTATCTTGAGGGTTCGACATTGTAGCTGATGGCTTGAGAGAGTTTATGAATTAGTCTTTTGGAGAAGAAAACAATTTAGAGTGAAGAAGGATTTTTGACGGTTTGGAATAATGAGGGTGGCAGAAGGTAATGATGGATATTTAAAGGGAAAGACTCATTTAATGGATAATGGTAGCTTTAGCAGTCAATTAGAGGTCTAATCAACCTGAAACTTCAGGTTGAACGAACGGTTAGGCTGCCCTAGATTTTAGGCATTTTTTGTGGTAAGAATTCTATTAAGGACGAAACTGGTTGAAAAAAACAAACGGATAGGATTTTCTGACGTGTTGAACATTGGTAGAACTCTACTCATGATTTAAATATTTATATTTCTAATTGTGTAGAGTATAGAAAACATACCTTGTCATTCAGATGAACCAAAACTGATGAACCAGGTTCTTCATTTAGGATTCTCTTGATCATGCCTCAGTTTACCAAAATAGAGAATTTTTTTTTAAAGATTAGTGAGTCATATCAACATATGTCACAGGAGTATACTATTTACAATATGAAGCTGATTAAAAATATATCTAGATATTTACAAAAGGTCCAGATTCCTTAGCCAAAAAATATTTTTTTTATTGTGCATTCTGAACTGGTCCCATTAGGTGATTTTAATCATCCCTAATTCTAACTTGTTTCTTTCAAATCTTTCTCTACTCAGTGCTTTAGTAAAGATACCAGTAATTTGTTTATCAGTAGCATAGAATTCTATAGTAAGCAATCCTTGCTCATAGTTGTCTCTTAAAACATGATCTCTAACATCTATGTGCTTAGTCCTCTTATGATGAATTGGGTTCTTTTTCATACTTCTAGCACTAGTGTTATCACAAAAGATAGGGATGCAACTAATTTCAATGCCAAAATCCATCAGTTGTTTCTTGATCCACAGGAGTTGGGCACAACAAGAGGCAGCAGCAACATACTCAGCCTCAGCAGTGGATAAGGCCACTGAATTTTCTATTTTTTAGTGGCCCATGATACCAGACATGATCCAAGAAAATGAGCCATACCCGAGGTGCTTTTCTTATCTACAAGGAAACCTGTATAGTCCGCATCAGCATATCCTACTAGAATAAAGTTACTACCTTTAGGGTACCAAAGATAAAGATCAGTAGTGCCTTTCAAATATCTCAGTATCCTCTTGACAACAGTCAAGTGAGATTCCTTAGGATTGGCCTGAAACGAGCATAAAGCCTTACACTGAAAACTATGTCAGATCTGCTAGCAGTAAGATACAAAAGTGAGCCAATTATTCCCCTATACAACTTTTGATCAATAGGTGAACCAGATTTATTTATGTCTAATTTAGTAATTGTTGCAATGGGTGTGTGTATTTCTTTTTATTCATCCATTTTTAACTTGTTAATCAACTCTTTTGCATATTTCTGTTGACGGATCATGGTTCCATTTGGATTTTGTTTGATCTGTAAGCCTAAGAAAAAGTTAAGCTCACCCATTATACTCATTTCAAATTCACATCCTATAAATTTTGCAAATTCCTTATCAGTTTTTCAGTAGTGGCCCCAAAAGTTATGTCATAAACATATATTTGTACTAATAGTAGATCCTTACCTTTTCCCTCAAGAATAAAGTACTGTCAATCTGACCTCTTTTGCATCCATGTTCAAGAAGGAATTTGGATAAACGTTCATACCATGATCTAGGAGCCTGCTTGAGTCCATATAGGGCCTTGTCCAATTTGTATACATGATCTGGACACTCCTTACTTTCAAACCCTGGAGGTTGTTTGACAAAGACTTCTTCCTTTAAGTAGCCATTGAGGAAGGCAATCTTCACATCCATTTGGTTAAGGGTAAATTCCACGTGTGCTGCAAAAGCTATGAGGAGTCTTATTGTCTCCAGTCTAGCTACTGGAGCAAAGGTCTCATCATAATCTATGCTTACCTCTTTGCTATAACCTTGGACCACCAGCCTTGCCTTATTCCTTGTAACTGTTCCATCTTCATCAAGTCTGTTTTTGAAGACCCATTTAGTGATAATTACTGATTTGTCCTTGTGTTTTATGACCAGATGCCACATTTGGCTTCTTTCAAATAGATTGAGTTCATTTTGCGTTGCATTCACCCAATCTGCATCCTACAAAGCTTCAGCAACATTTTTATGTTCAATAAGAGATAAGAATGCATCAAAAGAAAATAGATTCTTTAATTCAGATCTGGTTTTAACTCCAGAAGTTGGATCAGTAAAGATGTTCTCAATGGGATGAGAACTTTGATACTTGTAAGGTTTCACAACCAACTGATTTCTGGTTGGAGTTTCTCCTATGTTTTGTTGCTGAGGAACAGGCTCATAGACAGGTTCCATTTGGGAGTTAGATTCATTTCTTCTTTGCTCAATTTCCCCTATCAGGTTGCCCCGGATGGAAGAACATGTTCCATTACCTTTTCCTTCTTTTGGTGCATCTTCAGCTTGAGCTGTGACTTCACCCTTTTTTTACCAGCCCAATGGCTTCATCTTCATGTTCCTGTCTCTCAGAAAGAATGTTAATTTCATCAAAACTACATGTACACTTTCTTTTACACACAAAGTTCTTTTGTTGTACACTTTATAAGCTTTGCTATGTGAAGAATATTCCAAGAATACTCCCTCATTACTTTTGGGATCAAACTTACCTAGGGTGTCCTTTCCATTATTGTGCACAAAGTACTTGCATCCAAATGCCGTAACATGGGATATATTTGGTTTTCTCCCTTTAAGTAGCTCATAGGGAGTCTTCTCTACAAGAGGTCTAGTTATGCACCTATTAATGATGTAACATGCAGTATTTACAGCCTCTGCCCAGAAACTATGTCGTAGTTACTAGAAAGAAGCACAATCTTAGCCATATCTTCAAGAGCCCTATTCTTTCTTTCAACTACTCCATTTTGTTGAAGGGTCATAGATGCAAAGAAATTATGATCTATACCATGCTCATCACAAAACTCAGCAAACTTAGCATTTTCAAATTCAGCTCCATGATCAGACCTAATTGATGCAAGTTGATTACCTAGTTGTTTCTGAGTTTTTCTAAAAAAGTCAGTAAACATGTCAAATGCTTAATCCTTAGATGCTAAGAACAATACCCAAGTAAACCTAGAGTAATCATCAACAAGTACCATCACATATTTCTTACCACCCCCGCTCAATGTTTTCATTGGACCACAGAGATCCATATGAACAAGTTCCATCGTCCTGGTCGTGCTTACCATTTTCTTGCTTCTAAAAGAGGATCTTACCTGCTTCCCCCTTGCACAAGCCTCACAAACTTTGTCTTCCTTAAACTTGATGTTAGGCAACCCTATCACCAGGTTCTTGGAGACTAATTTGTTGAGTTGATTTAGACTTGCATGACCAAGTCTTTTGTGCCACATGAGAGGATCATTGTCTAACACACTCAAGCAAGTGAGTTCATTTTCTGAAAGAGTGGACAAATCCACAATGTAAATATTGTTAACTCTTTTTCCCTGTAAAACAATCTTGTAAGTGGTAAGATTGATCACAAAACATTTAGTAGAGGTGAATGCTACCAAGTTACCTATGTCACATACTTGTGATACAATGATTAGGCTATATTTCTAGCCATATATGAAGTAGACATTCTCAATGGAATGTAAGTCTGACTTACTATCTTTCCAACCCCTATGATTTCACCTTTCTTCCCATTTCTAAAGGAGACATTACCTCATTTTAGGTCTTCAAGTGAAAGGAACTGGTTCTTACTTCCAGTCATATGCTTTGAGCAGCCACTATCCATGTACCATATTTGGCTATGTCCCTTTACTGGGAACTACAAAACGAAATTAGGGGTTAGTCTTAGGAATCCAAACTAGTTGAGGTCCCTTTCTATAGGCAAGGGGTGAATTAAATTCTTTCTGGCACATCCAGGCAGCCTATTTTTCTCTTGAACAAAGGTTTTATTCTCTTGACTGGCTTTTTCTTTTGCATTACACTTTTGTAATGACCAATCTTTCCACAATGTGTGTAAATTTTGTTTTCAGTAAGTGCGATGTACTTGCTTTTGGGATCCCACTTAGGTGTTGGGGTCCCATAGCCAAGTCCTCTCTTATTGCTACTGTGGTGCTCTTGTAGCAAGGATAGTGCATTAGAGGACTTATTCCATTTGCAAGTTCTGTCTAGTTCATATTTTACCTTGCCTAGGTCTTCTTTTAGGACTCTTATCTTCTCATCTTTCTTCTACAAATCATCCTTCATTTTTCCTAGATTTTTTCTAAGGTGATATGTGTGTGATCAGATTTTTTCTTACATGTTCCTAATTTCGGTTTCAATGTTTTAGACCTAAGTTCTAAGACACTGGTGTCAAGTTCAAGAACCTAGTTCTTCAACTCAGTATTTTTACTATCACTTTCACTGGCCCTAGATTCCAGATTTTTGCACTTGGCTTTTAGGATCACACACTCCCTGGACAGTTGCTTGTTTATGACCTTAAACTCATCAATGAAGTCTAGAAATAATTCAAATAACCTTTTTTTAGACAAAAAATTAATCTTTTATGTTAGATGAATCACACTTACCTTTTGTTCATCGTCTGATTCTCCAATAGCCATAATTGCTTATTTATCTCCAGCTTCATCTTTGGAATCCTCATTTGAGGTTTCCCCCCAAGCAGCAACCAGAGCCTTTGTTAATCCTTTGTTCCTTTTGGGTTGAACCTGTTCCTTCTTCATATTTCTTCGTTTAGGCCTTTTCTTCTTCTATTCAATTTCCTACCGAGGACAATTCTTGATCATGTGGTCAGTCTTACCATATTTGTAGCAGCCCTCGTTGGTCTATTTTTCAGGAGCCCCTGGTTTGTTGAAGGTTGCACCTCTTAAAGAACCATTTCCTCTCATTAGGTAATTCTTGAAATCCCTTGTGATCATAGCCATTTCATCATCCTCTAGATCTGCACCTTCAGCTATTTTGAGAGCCAGGCTCATTTCCTTCTTGGGTACATCCATCTTCATGGTTTGCCTTCTCAGTTCATAGGCAGCGAGATTCCCAATCAGCTCATCCAACTTGAGAGTAGCTATGTTCTTTGATTCCTGAATAGTCGTGATTTTACTTTCCCAAGTTACTGGAAAGACCCCGGTTAAGATTTTCTCAAACTTGTCTTATTCAAGGATAATTATTCCAAGAGTCTTAAGTTCATTTGTTAGTATTGTGAACTTTGTGTACATCTTTTAGATGGTTTCTCCTTCCTTCATGGTGAAATTCTCATATTGAGAATATAACAGTGTTCCTCTTGATCTCTTTACTTGAGGAGTTCCTTCATGTGCCACTTGTAGAGTGTCTCATATTTCCTTAGCAGTGGTACAACCTTGAATCCTGATGTACTCGTCTGGACCTAGTCCACACACAAGCCATTTCTTGGCCTTGGCATTCTTTTCCATTTTTTCAAGTCTTCAACAGTACAGTCAACTCTTATCTTTGGCACGTCCACTCCTTCAGTATTCTTCTTTGTAGTAGCCAGGGGACCATCAGTAACTATGTCCCAGAGTTCATAGTCTTCTCCTATGTTGTGGTCTCTCATCCTGTTCTTCCACCAAGAATAGTACTGGCCATTAAAGAGTGGAGGCCTAGCAGTGGATTGCCCTTCCCAATTTCCAGGTGGTGCACTCATCTTGATCTGTTCCTAAGGTGTTAGCCTCTTCAAAGATAACATGCTCTAATACAAATTGATGTTTTATACTTCAATACCACACAAGGGGGGGTGATATGTTTGGTACCCAATTTTCGCTTAACTTGATTATAGAAGGACCTTGTTCTTCTATATGTTCTAACTACTATTTTTTGCGGGATAATAAGTAAATAAAATAAAGAACACAGAGATTTAAAAATACTTGGCTCAAAAGATGAAAAAACCACGACCTACTTTCCAGTAGGATTTCCCCAAAATCTCCACTAAAATTACTGAGCCAGAACCTGCATTTACAAAAACTCTTTTGTAAACCTAGCATTAACTCTAATCCCATTGTGACACACAACCTCAACTGTTACAACAACTTCAAGTTAACTCTAGCTTGAAAACTCTAAGTACCTAATACAATTGCTTCTATAAAAGCTGAAAGGTACAATGTAAAATCATCTACTACAATTGAACTAGAATAAAAGACAAACACTTGGAAGTGGTTCTTCTATCTGGTTCAAGTAGCTTCAGGATTGCAGGCTTGAATCACACATAAATTGCTTGCAAAATTGCCTTGCTATTTTGCTCTCAATTCACGTTTAACTTCTGCTTATGTGCATTACCTATAAAGAGAACATCACTGATATTTAAGGAGTTAGTAATTAGAGATTTTCTAGGATACAAAGCTATTCTTCCATGGTGAAAGAGTTCTAGTTGATCTCATACTTTAACTCTTATCCTTTTCCTAAACCGTGTTCTCTTTGTGTAAGGAGTCTTTCTCCTTTTCCGATGTGCAATATTTTCAATCATGATCAGGAGATATCACTTCTGATAAGTTAGGTTTATCTCCTTCACATGCATCTCATATGTTTGGGTAGATCACAACTGTGGTTTACAAGATGGACCTGATCCACGTTTGAGCTCTTTTGTTAGTCTTCATAACTTCACATTTACTTGGCCATGCGCCATACTTCCTACAAATGTTAGGAAAAGAAACATAGATCTGAACCCAACATCCTTGATATCCTTTCCAAGAATTTGGATTTTGAGGCTGGTAGGAAGTTGTGGAACAAAGCATTGACTCACTGATTCGTGAGGATCATGTTCCCCTTATCTTTTAGAAATTTTATTAGGGTGATCACTGTTAGAAATTTTGGGAGAGCAAGACAACACAAAAGAACACTCAAAACTCACAAAGAAGAAAAATGGAGGAAAGGAGGATTTCTATTCAACTTGGCTTACATCAAATGGCTAGATTACATAGCTATTTATAGGAGAACTCTTTCATGCATCTAGCCTAGTGTATATGTAAACACAATAACTAAGTCCACACCTCACTTCATTCAAGGTACATGGATGACACCAATGCATAAAGAAATTCACACTCTAATGCATGTACTTACTTAATGTCTAGTTCATGAACTAATGTAGACACATGTAGACAAATGTAAACTAATGTGAACTAATGGAAACAAGTTTATTATGTTTCACATTTCAACATTCCCCCTTAAACTTGTTTCATCACTCCAAGTGCCATCCTTAGCTTTTGAAAAAGCTCAATCTTCAACGGCTTGGTGAAAATATCCGCAATTTGATCTTGTGACTTCACATGCTCAAGCTCCACAACTTTATTAGATATGCAATCTCTAATAAAGTGATACCTCGTATCAATATGCTTGCTTCTTTCATGAAACACCGGGTTCTTGGCCAATTCAATAGCCGATCTGTTGTCAACAAAAATCTTTGTAGCATCTTCTTGTGGTTGGTGAAGTTCCTCGAACAAGCTCCTTAGCCAAATTGCATGACACACACAAGAACAAGCTGCCACATACTCCGCTTCACAAGTTGACAAAGTCACAATTGGTTGCTTCTTAGAATTCCATGTAAATGCGGAATTTCCAAGAAAGAAAACAAACCCGGTAGTACTCTTTCTATCATCAATATCACCAGCCCAATCACTATCACAATATCCAACAAGTTTGGAGTCCTTGGAAAATGAATAAAATATTCCATAATCAAGTGTACCTTTGATGTACCGAAGTATTCTTTTGGTTACCTTCAAATGGGAGGTAGTAGGCTCTTCCATAAAGTGACTCACAAGTCCAACACCAAAAAGAATATCCGGCCTTGTACATGTCAAGTACCTTAAGCTTCCAACAAGACTCTTGAAAAGTGTGGGATTGACCTTTTCTCCATCTCCATGCTTGGATATTTTAACTCCACATTCAACGGGGGTGCTAACTGGATTGCAATTCTCCATATCAAACTTCTTGAGAATTTCCTTTGCATATTCTTCTTGAGAAATAAAAATTCCATCATCCCTTTGTTGCACTTTAATTCCAAGGTAGTAGGACATTAAGCCAATGTCCGTCATCTCAAACTCTCTTGCCATAGCCTCCTTGAATTCTTCAAACATCTTTGGATTATTTCCTGTAAAGATCAAATCATCTACATACAAGCAAACAAGTAAGACGTCACCATTTTTAGCAATCTTGACATAAAGTGCATGTTCATGTGGACACTTTGAAAAACCATTTGCTTGAAAATATTTGTCAATTCTACTATTCCAAGCCCGTGGGGCTTGCTTCAAGCCATAAAGTGCCTTCTTCAATTTTAGCACTTTGTCTTCATGTCCTTCAACCTTATAGCCCAAAGGTTGATCAATATACACTTCTTCCTCCAAAACACCATTCAAGAAAGCCGACTTGACATCCATTTGATGAATCTTCCATTGATTTTGAGCTGCCAAAGAAATAATAAAACGAATTGTTTCCAAACGAGCAACCGGCGCAAAAACTTCATCATAGTCAATACCGGCCTTTTGCTTGTATCCCTTGGCAACCAATCTTGCTTTATACCTTTCCACTCCTCCCTTGGAATTTTTCTTCAACTTGTACACCCATTTGACACCAATGGTGCTTTTGCCTTTTGGAAGTGTGGCCAACTCCCAAGTATCATTCTTCTTGATTGCTTTGATTTCTTCATCCATGGCATCTCTCCATTTGATATTTTGGGCAGCATCCTCATAAGTTACAGGCTCACTATCCACCAACAAACAAAAGTGAGTAAAAACATATAAATCATCTCTTACCACTTCTGTATTCTCATACAAGTCACGAAGACTTCTAGTCTTCCGAGGCACCTCACTTGAAGATCTTGCACTTGACTCATCTCCTTCTTGATTTTGTGTTGGCGGTGTTGGTGGTGTGATAGGCTGCTCCACAACTTCTCCATCATCATCTTCAAAGAAAGGACTAAAAGAGTAATCTTGCTCTTTAGCTTTCCATTCCCAAGCATTCTCTTCATCAAATTCCACATCTCTACTTATGGTGACTTTGCCATTTCTTGGGTTATATAATTTATAACCTTTAGAATTTTGATCATAGCCAATGAAAACATACCTCTCACTTTTATCATCAAGCTTGGACCTCTTCTCATCCGGCACATGTGCATAAGCAATGCTCCCAAAAACTCTCAAATGAGCAACTTTTGGCTTGAAACCACTCCAAGCCTCTTGAGGTGTTTTGTCACGAACACTCTTGGTGTGACACCGATTTGACAAGTACACCGCACAAGCAACTGCTTCAGCCCAAAACTCCTTTGGCATATTTTTGCTCTTCAACATACTCCGTGCCATGTTGAGAATAGTCCGGTTCTTTCTTTCCACGACGCCATTTTGCTGTGGTGATCTTGGAACTGTCAAAAAATGACGAATTCCATTCTTTTCACAAAAAACCTTGAATTCATTTGAAGTGAATTCTCCACCATTATCGGACCGCAATGACTTCACTTGGTAGCCACTTTGTTTCTCCACCATGCTCTTGAAATTTTTGAAAATCTCAAACACCTCCGATTTTGCCTTCAAGAAATAAACCCAAGTTTTTCTAGAAAAATCATCAATGAAAAGTAAAAAATAATTACTTTTACCAAGTGAAGATGGCTTGATTGGTCCGCACACATCCATGTGAATCAACTCCAATGGGCATCGAGCTCTAGTCAAAGACTCCTTAGGAAAGCTTTTTCTTGCTTGCTTTCCAAAGAGACATCCTTCACAAAGTTGGCTCGGATGATCAATTGTTGGCAACCCAATCACCATGGCCTCCTTCTTCATCAACCTTAAACTATCAAAATTCACATGGCCAAATCTCATATGCCAAAGCCAAGATGAATCTTTGGCACATGATAGCAAGCATCTTGGAACATCACTTTGAAGATTCAAAATAAACATTTTATTATTAGCCATAGGAACTTTGGCTAACAATCTCCCATTTTCATCTCTCATAAACAACTTTTTATCCTTCAAATGAATATCATAATTTTTCTCCAAAAGTTGTCCCAAGCTTAAAATGTTACTTTTCATCTCCGGTACATACAAAACATTAGGAATTAATTGGTGGCTACCATCTTTCAAGCGAATTAAAATCTTACCTTTTCCTTTGATTTTAACTCGTGAAGAATCTCCAAAAGTGATGTTGCCACCATTCAATTCTTCAAGCTCCACAAATAAATTCTTCTTTCCACAAATATGGCTACTTGCACCGGAGTCAAGGTACCATTGATTTTTCTCTACACTTTCTTCTCCTTTGCAAGCAAGAAGTAGAGTGCCATCTCCATCTTCATTTTTGCTCTCCACAAAATTATTTTTCTCTTCCACATTACTTTTGCATTCCTAGGAAAAATGACCAAATTTATGACAAGTATAACATTCAATATTAGACTTATCATACCTTCCTTGACTTTGCCTCCATCCTCTACCTCTTCCACGGCCTCTTCCTTGGTTATAGTCTTGGCTTTTGTTCTCTTTGCTAGGTGGTTGACTACCACCTCTTCCTCTTCCACCACGGCCTTGTCCACGTCCACGACCTCTTTGTTGCGAGCCACGCTTTTCATCTTTCTCCTTGAAAGAAAGTTTTGCTTGCAACGCTTGTTCAACCGATTCTTCTTTCGGTTTCTTCAACTTTTCTTCATGTGCTTGCAAAGAACCCGTGAGTTCTTCAATGGTCATGGTGTCCAAGTCTTTGGACTCTTCAATAGCCACAACAATATAATTAAATTTTGAATCAAGGGATCGTAGTATTTTTCCAACGACCCTATCATCACTCAAGTCTTCACCATATCTCTTCATTTGATTGACAATAGCCAAAACTCTTGAAATATAATCCGAAACGGATTCGGATTCCTTCATATGCAATGATTCAAACTCTCTTCTTAAGGTTTGGAGACGAACTCTTTTCACTTTATCCAAACCTTTAAAGGAAGTTTGAAGAATCTCCCATGCTTGCTTGGAGGTGGTTGCATTTGCAATCTTCTCAAACATCTTGTCATCCAAACTTTGATGGATGAGAGTGAGCGCCTTTTGATCCTTCTTTCTAAAGGCAGCATCATCTTCCCCTTCATCACCTCCAACTTCCACCGGTTCCCAAACATCATAGGCACCAAGTAAGGCCTTCATCCGGATACACCAATTTCCATAGTTTTCTTTTGTGAGCATAGGAACTTGGAATGGAGTTCCATTACTATTCGTCATCTTTCTTCAAGTTTGGTTGTCTCTCAAACACACCGTGCTCTGATACCAAATGTTAGAAATTTTGGGAGAGCAAGACAACACAAAAGAACACTCAAAACTCACAAAGAAGAAAAATGGAGGAAAGGAGGATTTCTATTCAACTTGGCTTACATCAAATGGCTAGATTACATAGCTATTTATAGGAGAACTCTTTCATGCATCTAGCCTAGTGTATATGTAAACACAATAACTAAGTCCACACCTCTCTTCATTTAAGGTACATGGATGACACCAATGCATAAAGAAATTCACACTCTAATGCATGTACTTACTTAATGTCTAGTTCATGAACTAATGTAGACACATGTAAACTAATGTGAACTAATGGAAACAAGTTTATTATGTTTCACATTTCAACAATCACATGGTCGCTCATGTTCCTCATGAGCATGAAAGAGCTACCAATAACTTGGAGGGCTTTTCTTTTGTGTACACATATCCTCTTACTCTTGGGCTTCAACCTTCTCTAGATTCCATAATCTTTGATTTTTGCTGGTATTTTGGTATCTGTCTAGGCGATGTCGGGCCAAGTGTTTCAATTATGATAGCATTTTTTCGACACCTACCGAGACTGGCTTGAGTAAATCTTTTCCTTTAGCACCTTCTCAATCTATACGTTTCGAAGCTGTTCAAGGGTGGCCCCGCGTCGCCGTCGTTTGATGTAATCTTTTTTGTTCTTTAAACTATTTTTTTTGTATTAGTGCTATTGGCAATGTAGGCTTCAAAGCTGTTAGACTTTGTCACTTTTGGGATGATAGCTCGATATCGTGATGGGCCCCTTTTTCGCATGAGCAAGGATGACGTGTCGTCCTTGCTTGGGCACAAGAGCGAAAATATGGTCCCATAAGGATTTTGATTCCTTTTATCAAGCGCTAAACAAATATAGGTATATTCTGAAAAACATATGAATAATTAGAAAAAAGAATTTCATTTATTGCATATTCATGTATCAACGCTGGGTGGATCCGAGCGCCTTGTTACACAGATAATCTTGGCTGCTCCAATCGGGTCGTACATACAGGCACACCGTGATTAGGAAATGACTTTTCCTAAAGGTCTGATAAGATTCAAAAGACTCAAAATTCGGCGTAGTAATTGGTCTTCATGTACTTTGCTTTCAAAATGGGGGGTTGCCGCTGGTCTTCGAATAATTTGCTTTTCCCATGGTATACAGTCTCCCCCAGTATTTGAGTTTGAAGTATGAAGACTCGAACACTAGGATGTCAGCCGATAGTCCCAGCTTTGGTATAGATAAATCCTATCGAGGGTCTTGTTCCTGCAACGAGAAGCGAAGGCATGGGAGGGGTATTCTTAGATGAAGACAGCACTTGGGCCCTTTTTGATCAGATGACTCAACCTTAGTGTGGAACTATAAAGGTTCATAGATTGTGCCAAAAAGGTATGTATGTCATCACTCAGGCGGGGCCGGTTTACTGCCAATCATCTAAATATGTTACTCCCTCTGTTTATATTGTTTGAGGTAGTTTGACTTGGCACGGAATTTAAGAAAAAAGAAGAAGACTTTTGAAAGTTATGGTCTTAAAAGCTTAAGGGGTAAAAGGTTTGTGGGGTCATATCATTTGTGTGTCTATAAAAACTTCTCATTAAGGGCAAAAAAGATAAAATAAAGAGTTTAAAGTTGAATTATTTCCAAATTGAAAAATATGTTATTTATTTTGAAACAGACTAAAAAGGAAAGTACCTCATTTAATATGAAACGGAGGGAGAAGTAGAGAATAAAAAGTTCTTAAAATAATTTGAAGGAGAGAACAAAAGCATTGCGGTTCTTTAGAAGTAGAACCGTTTGAGGTGCGCTGTATTCCTATTTTCCTTCATGAGCTTGCCGTCTATTTCTTTGGGTTTGTACTATGCTTTGCGTGTTTTCTCATTGATCAAGCAGGGTCCTTCTCATTTGGCCTAAGCTTTCCTACATTCAGTTCTTGGGAAGCTGCAAATACACTTCAGCGCATGTATTCACCTACTTTGAAACGACGAAGATTGACTTTCTCATTGTAATACTTCTCGATATGTTTCTTTTGCATAGCCATTCAAACTAAAGCAAACTCCCTTCATCCTTCTACTAAGTCCAAGCTACCTGCCACTGCTTCATTGTTTGAGTCTTCGGTGGCATACGAGAACCTTAGACTGGGTTCCCATATCTCTACTGGGATGAGTGCTTCCGATCCATATACTTAGGGGTGTACCTGGTTAAACCGATAATCCGAACCGCTAATTATTTATTGGGTTATCGGTATTGGGTTATTTGGTTAACGGTTCGGTAACGGGTTAAATTTTTTTTATTGGATTATCGGTTCGGGATCAGTCTGGCAATTCTATTATTGGGTAAACCGATAACCCAATAAGGATTAACTAATTTACTAGTTTACCCTTAAGTATATACATACTAAGGTTTCATAATTCATACTTCATAGTTCACTCTTTTATTCCCCTATTCTTTCTCATTTTCTCCGCCTCATGCCCTCACCAGTCAGCCTCAAGACTCAGGCCAGCGTTAGTCGCATCACGCCCTCACCAGTCAGCCCGTCAAGACTCAGGCCGGCGTCATCGCATTTTTCAGCTTCTTTCTTTCACTCTTCAGTCGCATCTTCACTTCATTTCTCAGATCCATCACATTCTTAAGTCGCATCTCTTTACTCTTCGATCGCATTTCTCAGCCGCATTCTTCAGCTTCATCTTGATTCTTCGTGTAAGTTTTTAGTTGCTTCATTTTCATCATTCTCTTAGTTTGTTTGAAAGCATTCTGGCTCTGGGTTTTTCTTAGTTTGTTTGAAAGCTAAAGTGAGATTTTTTATGTATTTGTTATTCATTTAGATCCCTTATATTTGTAGAAAGTGTCGAAGTGAAAATATGACTGATATTCTATTTTTTTATCACTAACTGATATTGGGATTTTTGTTTATATTTTTTGGGTTGAAGAATGAAATATTGAAACTTTGGTTAGTGTTTATTTTATTGGATATTGCAGTAAATTTAAATTCTTGTGAAATATAACAATTTTGAAAAGAGTTTTAGCAAAACAGTTTTAGCAAAACGGTTCTTAAAATCTTATTAAACTGTTTTAGCAAAACAGTTTTATACCTTAACTATTTTATACATTACGAAACTGTTTTAGTTGTTTTATCTTATCGGATAAACGAATAACCGAACCGATAATGATCGATAACCAGTTAACAGATAACCGATATTTTATCTATTTGATTATCGGGTTATGATATTTGTAAAATGATAACACATAGGCAAAACCAATAATATTTATAACCGAACTGAACCGACCGACGCCCACCCCTACATATACTAGAGATAAAGGGCTCTCTCCAGTGCTTGTCTTTTTTGTTGTTCAATAGTCCCATAACACTTCGGATAGTTTGTCCGACCCTTTTTTTTGTTGTTCCTATTCTCTTTTATAAAGGAATTAAGCCAGATTTTGTTTAAAGATTAAGCTTGTCCGTTAGCTCCAGAATGATACAGAGCGGAGGCATTTCTTTTGATTTTCCATTCTTCGAAGATTTTTTCAGTCTAGTTCAAATGAATTATGGTCCGTTGTCGCATACAATTTCCTTTGGTATCCCTAACCTGCATATGATGTTTCTCTGTACGAAGTCTATCACGTACATTTTCCTGACTTGTGACTATACCTACTTCTACCCATTTGGAGAAATAGTCAGTTAACACAAGTAAACTTTTACCTGACCTGGCACTTGAGGTACATGCCCAACTATATCCATTTCCCACTTCATAAATGTCACGACCCAAACCGAAGGGCTACGACGGGTGCTCGGTACCTTACTCAACTGAGTGCGTGTCTTTCTTATCGTATTATCATGGGCAAATGGGCCAAAAGGGTCATCATGAGATAACCAGAATAAAATAGAAGGGAACACTAGACATAGGACGACCCAACATGATATAGAAGCTTATACATGTGACTTACTGGCCTATAAGGTTGACATGAGCCGACATGAGCATTTGTAAATTTGAAACATAGGCCATACAAGTATCCATATACTTAATATCTACCTACAACCCTCTAAGAGTACATAAATGTCATAAAGGTTAGGACAGGGCCCCACCATACCAGTCAATATATGTCCAATTCATACTAACTAAATAGGCAACTTCGGAGCAAGTGGAGTGCACCAACACCTTACGGTGAGCTGATAGCCTACTAGGAGGACTTTCATCCTGTCTATCAAGACCTACGGGCATGAAACACATCGTCCCCAGGCAAAAGGGACAATAAAAAGAAATATATAAAAGACATGAAAGAAACATGGAGTAAAGGACTCAACTTGTAAGTCTGAATAGCTCTATTAATTATGAAACATTTATAATGTCATACATGTGCGTATAAATGTCATATCATGTATAGGTATATGCATACATAACATCATCAAGCCTCTGAGGGCATCTCGTCATATCATATCAGCCTCTGTGGGTGAAATCATCAACGTATACTGATTGATCAGGTGGTAGTGCGTATATAACACCATAACCTTTTTCATACCCCATATATATATATATACTATACACGTATATAACGCCAACTGATCATAGGTTAATATACATATATAAATGAATGAAATGCACAATGAAGTTAGTCAATAAGATCTCTTGGAATGTCATGAGACCCATGAACAAATGATATGATAGTAGGACACATAGGGAATCATGACATAAGCAACCCTAGTACTTCTAAGAATATAATTATTTGTGAAAGTTGCATGTTTGCTCGTTTCGTTGTATCATATGGATCATGCCAAAAGGAAATAAGTGATAGCCTTAACATACCTCAAGTCGTCAATGCAACTCAACAACAAGCTTATGACAACTAGCGTGCCAACCTTATAACAAAGAAATACATGTACAACTTAGATGGCGCTAGTATATCACGTATCTCAAACGATAACTAGACTCTAAAATAAAACGGGAAGCATTTCCCTAATTTTACTACTCCTTAAAGCCTACTATAAGCGAGATACAAACAGAATACAACCAGCAACTCAAAAATACCCCAACTACAATTTGGGACCATCAATACAATAAAACCCCATATATATCATAACACACAAAATCAATAAGTCATCAATTAGCCTGAAATTATAGCGACGAGCGAACAACCTACTACCCTACTAAAGGTGGCATTTCTCCACGTCCTCATCCTTCTAAACTTCATAAATCAGCAGCACGATAGGCCAACATGAGTGGACTACAAAACAGCCCACCAAAAGCGAAATAAATCGATCTCACGGCTTTCGATCACCGTCGCGTAAGTTCTAACTATTAGGAAATGAATTTATCAACCTTCTTGATATTTAAAAGCATAAATACAGAAATTCGACATGTTCTTAACTATGAAGTATCTTTCAAAACTTAAACTACAAAGAAAAAGAGAGGGGATATAGCAATACTTACGTCGCAGGGATCATTCTAATGTTATCGCTTCTTGATTTCGTACACGGGATGTTAATCTTCTTTGAAACCCTATAAGAGAGCTTAAGGATATGTTTATGGGTGTTCTCAAGTAGTTTTCTATATGAAGAGAAAGACGATTTAAAACCTATATATATCAACTTTTGAAAAGACAAAGAGGTGCTAGCTTGGCACCCTAGCATTGGCCTATCTTTTGACGCTTATATCTTTTTATCCGGATGTTGTATGAACAAACGGTTAAGAGCATTCGAAACTAAATTACATGAACTAGAATTTGGTATATAATATTTCCCAAAAGGGCCTTAGATAATTGTCACGCCCCGAATCCGAAGGACATGACCGGCGCTCGACCGGGTAGCCCCAGTCAAGCAGACCTAGGTGCCTCTCCTACCCCACGTGTTATTCCACTTTTTTTTCATTACTTATTAGCCAAGAGAAATAACCATTTACAATCAAAACACCTTTTTATTACAAAACATACGTATGGTACATGATTCTTAGCGTGCTTAACACTTTACATAGCCCAACGTGCAAGATACATATTACCTAAGTTCATGACCCACATTTCCTATCTGCGGAGCCTCTAAACATGAAAAAGGGATGATATTGTACTTGCCGTTAACAAGGCTCCGGCTATACCTTATACAAATATCAAAATAAGATCCCAAAACAGAAGCGGCATGAGCCATGCAGGGCCCCGAAAGGAAAGGGGCTCACCAATTCAGTTGACAGGAAGTGATGGAAAGCTACGGCTGGTAGACTGGAGTACCTGCTATGGATCCACCTACAATCATAACACGAATGTAGTGCCCCAGGCAAAAGGGACGTCAGTATACTTGAATTGTACTGGTATGTATGAACAAACTTGCTCCAAGTAAACTCAAGCCATATACAAGTAGGTAACAGTAATAGAAACAACAATCAAATGCACACGAAAAGGAACAATCAAGCCAAACAAGTTTTCAATCTCTCCTGTTTTCCCTTCCACAATTCCACGTCAATGATTTCACAATTTGCTCAAATGTTTATTTTAATAGTGATTTTGATCACTTTCCACCCTTATTACCTCGGCCACCCTTATCACCACAACCCGCACCTTATAACTTCGTGTTGTGGCGCGCAATTCGATCCCACTATACAGTCACAATTCACCAACAACACAACAACAATCACCAATTCACAAAAATCAACAACAACACTTCTTAAGAAATAACAACAATAATTTACAAATATTTCCATAACCATCAATACTATTTTCTATCATATCCAACAACTCACATGTGGTTTACATCACAACGACAATTTCCCACAATAAGCCATAGATGTGGTTATCACAGTTATTCCAGTTGCATCATTTACGATTTTCTTTCATCATTTGTTCCTAAATTCTTACCACACGCACAATCACAATAATTTTATGAATAAGCCACACAGATATCACATACCAAACATTCGTACGCCAAACAAGGCGATTCTATAAAGATCAAGGTTAGCCATACATACCTGGAGCCAAATTCCCTTTTAATATCTACTTCAAATTTACCAAAAAGCCTGGCAACGTCAATCTAGTGCACAAATTAATACATATTTCTTAGAATCAAAGTTCACAATCACTACCCGAATATATTAAGGTTATCAACCCTCCTTTACATAATTCTTTGCTCCCACCTAATTACTCTTACTAGATTTTAGGTTTTAATAGACATGCATGAGTGTTTCGACCCCTATTACCAAGAATCAATGCATAAGAATCTCCCTTTATATTAAAATATGAAAATCAATGAAAAAGAGTTGGGGACCTTACCTGCAAGAATGGAGAAGAAGATAATACTCAAGAATTTCCAGGCCTGTGTGACTTTGGAAAATCAAATTGATCAAGACTGCTTTCTCTCAAGAACCCTCTCTTCCCTCTCTCTTATTTTGCCCAGTAACGTGGTTAAAATGAGGGGTTGGGGTGTTTTATTAAAAAGGGAGTCGGGTTTAAAATTTAAAAAATTTAAAATCCCGAGCAGGATCTGCGGTCGCACTTTGCGATCGTAGAATCGAAATGCGGTCCGTTGATTGGACCGCAAAAGTGTCCCAAAACTCTGAGCGTTTCTTCTTGGGAATGCGACGGGAATGCGCTCTATTCTGCGGTCGCATAATGCACCGTAGAACTGACCTTCACAAATCCTTGAGGAATTTATGCGACAGTTTTGTGGTCCGCATATGGATTATGCGATCGCATAATGGACCGCATTTTCAACATCAATTTCGACTAACTCTCTTATTAACTATGCGGCAGAAATGCGGTCCGCATACCTGATCTGCGACCGCATTCTGGACCGTATAATGATAATTTTTTGGAAAATTTTGATTCTTGATTTTTAAGTGCAAAATCAGTTTAAAAAAAAAAGGTCCGAACCGCGGCACTACGAGCTACTAGGTTCTGAGCACAAAATTTTATGGGGCCTTACAATAATATATGAAATGTATTGCTCAAAAAGCTTTAGTGACACCTACTTGTCATTGTGCAGTCTTGCAAAACTGCAAATATCTCCCTACACCGATGTTGTATCGTAAACGGTTTAATGCGTTAGAAACTAAAGTCGTATATATTCAATTTTATATATGGATCATCCCGTAATTCCGAGTATATTGGGAGTCCACTATATTTGACCTAATTTTCAGTACATTTATGAACGTAACTTGTGATGACCTGTTCAAATTTTTGTTCCACAACTCGCTTGACTTCAAAATGTAATACATGACTAAGATAAGCCTAATATAAATCATAATATAACCTCCTTATCACGTTAAGAACCCTATTCTCACCGCAAAGTGCATTAGATAACATTCTAAACTTATCAACTTTCGACGAAACATATTTTTCCAGTTTGTTTAGCTTTTAATTAGCCTTTCCAATCATCTTTGTACTTGTTATTTATGATCTTAAATATTTGTAACCCCCAAGGTAACACGATTAACTTAATTTATGACTTTCAAGAATGATCTCATTTCTAAGCTTCATCAATTGATTTACGACATACTTTTATTTACGAAAGTATGGGGTGTAACAATAAAAGGCCAAAGGGATAACATGGAATATAGTGGCTCGGCCAACTGATGTAACCAATTGAACAATTTTTGACACTTGTCGCATCTCTTACAAAGCTAGTTATGTCATGTTCCATTCGGGACCAGTAGTACCCGGTGCTAATCAACTTTCTAACCAGTGACTTATCTCTAGAGTGATTTCTATAGTGTCCTTAATGGACTTCTCGTAATGTGTGGTCTATATCTATGGGCCCAGGCATTTAGTTAGTGGTATGTTGAAATATTTTTTGTAGAAATCTCCCCATATGAGCCAATATCTTGTTATCCGAATTCAGAGCTATCAGACGGCTTTCTTGTGTTTCAATGTTGTGCCATTCTACAAATAATAGATAAATTCATTACACCAGTGGCAAATCAAGTTAGTGGTATTTACTTCTTCTCAATTTTGATTGTAGATCAAAATAGATGGACGACCGAGTTTGTTCCAGAGTCGTTAATGTCTGTAATCGACCCCAAGTTTGCTAACGCATCCACTTCGACGTTCTCTCCACGGGGTATTTGAGTTGCCTTCCACTCCTGGAATTGGCTTAGGAGTTGTGTTACTCTTGTGAGGTATTTCTGCATGCGAGCCTCTCGAGCTACGTAAGTTCCATGCACTTGATTGATGACCAGTCGCGAGTCACTTTTTAATTCTAACCGTTTGGCCTCAAGCTCTCGTGGCAATTCAACACCTGCAATAATAGCCTCATACTCGGATTCATTGTTAGTTATTGAATAGCACTTAATGGATTGTTGTACTATCTCACCTCTAGGGTAAAAAGTAATATTTCGTCCCCGAACCCCTTCACACCAGATATAATGTCCTTTAATAGGGTCTAGATTCTCAGACAGTTCTGAAAGCAATTATGACTTCTTTTCCACCTCGGGAGTATGCTAGCGCTAAAATCGGCAACAAAGTCTGCTAGTACCTATGATTTTATAGCGCTTCAGGTTGATGCGAAATCGTATGCACTCAGCTCGGCTGCCCATTTGGCGAGTTGCCCCAAAACTCTGGCTTGTGGAGAATACTCCGCAACAAAAAAGCAGAGACCACAAAAATGTGATGGCACTGGATGCATGGTCTCAATTTCAGAGCAACCATTATAAGTGCTAGTGCAAGTTTTTATATGTGGGGATGCTGGGTTTCGGCATTTATCAGTGCCTTAGTTACATATTAAATTGGAAATTACTTACCTTTGTCCTCTCGAACTAGTAGAATACTCATAGCGGTCTCTAACACAACTAGGTACACTAATAGTCTTTCTCCCAGTAAGGGTTTGGATAACAACGACGGGCTAGACATATACTTTTTCAAGTCCCACAATGCTTGTTGATATTTAGGGGTCCTTTTGAGGTTTTTTTTCTTCTCCAACGCTGTAAAGATTTTATGGCATCTTGTAGAAGAGCAGGATATGAACTGACCGAGCGCTACTATCCATCCGGTCAGCCTTATCACTTCCTTTTGGATTTTAAACACTTCGGATATATCCTCAACTGCCTTTATAAGAAAAGAGTTTATTAGAGACTAAAAAATAAAATAATTTACCTGAGACTCTGAAGGCACACTTTTCAGGATTTAGCTTCATATTGTAATTCAGAGAACCTTGAAGGCTTCCTTTAGATGATGTAAATGACCGTCACCTTGGAAAACTTTCACCAACATGCCATCGATGTATACTTCCATGGACTTGTCAATGTAATCTTTAAGCATTTGAGTGACGAGTCTTTGATATGTGGCATTGGCATTCTTAAACTCGAATGGCATGACATTTTACCAGTGAGTTCCTGATCACACCCAACTATGTCTTATAAAAAGGACAATGCGGTCGCTGCAAATATAATCCGGTTTACAAGTCCGGAGTGGAATCCCACAGAGAACTAAGGTTTAGCTACAGTTGTTCACTATCACCAAGAAGACAAGCTTGAACAATTCTAACTTATAGATATTAAGATTCTTGTGTTTAACTAATTAACTAACAAATTAAAATAGTAAATTAACAACTAACGATACTGAGGGTTAGAGACAAGATTAAGGAGGTCTAGAGTTATGATTTCCCCAATTATCGGAATCCTTCCTGCTATGTCTTCTATAATTTCACCTAAGTATTCTCTACCAATCATGAGCACTCTTATTACCGTAAATCTCTCCCGAATAATTATAACAATTTACTAGACGCACTCTCCCGAGCTACGCTAGCTGGCTTTCAATACAGCTCATTTCAGATCGCACCCAAGGTTTCGTTATCCCTAATCCCACATTTAAACCCTCGGATATTGATCTCTCATATACTCTAGGAGTGGTGTTGTTCAACAATTACCTAAATATGCACTCTCTCCCGAGTTATGCATACTAAATAGGCACAGCTAATTGAGAGCTCTTCAATCAACCAGAATATAAACGTAGTTGAACAAATAGAGAAA
>MU721105.1:20957-36599 GCA_026770625.1 Nicotiana glauca | reverse complement strand
TGTAAAATTACAATACTAAAAGTCATAACCAACAATGAAAAATAGGAAGAGGAAGGAAAAACTCGTAGAAGAATTATTCGCCTTGCTCCCAATGTGTTCTTCCCTCCAAGGGTGTTGTCTAACCCTAAAGTAGTGTCTCTTGCCTCCTTAGGTCTAATTTGTGTCCAAAATATGTCCCTCCTCAAAAATACCATTTTTCCATGTATATATACCAAGTAGGGTCGGGCCCAAATACTTTTACCTTCTCCTATGCCAAAAACAACAAGTTTTAGGCCTGGATGGCCGCGGATTGACCGTGACCGCGGTCAAACCGCGGCCAAACACCCTCTCAGATTCTTCATTCGTCCGTGAATGCCTTCTGCCGCTGTTTTGTCACAGTCGCGGTGAAACCGCGGTGTTTCACCCTGTTCCTTTGGAATTTGGAAAAACTTATAACATAAAAGTTGTATCCCTTTGAGTTAGCTTTCCAACCATATATTGTGGAGCCAAAATGGAGTTAGGAGTAAAAAGTTATGTTCATTTTACTATACAGTATGCAATATGCCTCATCGAGTCTTCGTTTGTTCTCAACTATCAAATTTGACCCCCGAACACGAACCCGGCTTAGTTCCTTGAGCTTTTACTCAGACTTCAAAGCTTCAAATCACTTAAATTCAATCCATATTATCTATATACCTCGAAATCACATCTACAAGGTATAAAACACACCGTTAGCGTAAAACACTAGCGATTAAAGCGCAAACTCAACTAAAGTGCAGTAAATTAGAGTGTAATAATCGACTAAAACACATAGTTATAGCCTATCATCAGGTCCCCATGTCGATAATGAACGAAGTCTTTTCTTGATCCTCCGGGTTCAGTTTTTGGTTGTATATGAAATACGCATCCAGAAAACTCAACAGATCGTATCCAGCAATGAAATTTGTTAGCTAGTTAGCATTTGGCATTGGAAAATAATCCTTTGTCCAGGCTTTGTGTAGGTCCTTATATTCGACATAGGACCTCCATTTTTTGTTCTTTTTAGGCACCACGATAATATGTTCCATGAATTTTGGGTATTTTAACTCACGGATGAATTTGTTGTTCATCAGCTTAGTAACTTCTTCTTTCGTTGCTCCTGATCATTCAAGTCCAAATTCCTCTTTTTTGTTTTACTATATTTTTGGTCAAATCCATGTTTAGCTTGTGAACCATAATTTCCATTGAAAAATCTTTCATCTGCATGATACCAAGCAACACAATCTACTTTTTTATGTAAAAATTCAATTAAATTATGCTTTTGCTCGGGAATTAGTCCCGAGTCGATGTAGTCGTTCCTTTACGGCCAATGGACAAAGAGAATCACTTCTTCCAATTCTTCTACTATTGATGTGGAAATGTCCTCTTTTGGCTTGACTATTTTATCAGAAAGGGTCTTGGCTTTAGGGCCATCTGGGTTGTTGCTAATAGCTGTGTCCCGGTCCTCTAGTTGCTCTTTAGGGGTGTTGTTTGTAGCTGCTATGGAATTGATTTCTCAAGATGCTCTTTGTTATACTCGGATTTGTCGTATTTCCACTTGCATAAAATTTTATCACCTGGTGTAGTGTCGAAGTAACTACATCCATCTCGTGAATCCGAGGCCTCCCGAGGATAGCATTATACACCATATCTCCTCTACCTAGAATGGGATGTGCTTGACTACTCCATGATGTTGGTCCCAAACGTTACTTCTGCTTGGTTTATCTCACTAAAGTTATTAAACCCCATATGTAGTCGTACCTTCGTTATGACTCGGCCTATGAGTTCAATTTACTCAATTGCTCACAATTGAATGATGTTCGCTGAGCTACCTTGATCAACTAAAAAATTTCTCATATCAGTATCAAAAATTCGTAGAGTAATTACTAGTGGATTATTGTGTGGCATGGTCAAGCCGTCTGCATCTTCATCATCAAAAGTTATGCTCTCTCTGGTTAATGTTTGTCGAGTGCGCTTTTCACGAGAAATAAAATATTTTGAGATCTTTTCCGCTGCTATAAAGGTCACCCTGTTCACTTCTTCTCCTCCAAAGATAACATTCGCTATCGTCTTTGTTTGACTCAAAAGTTGTTAAACACTTTCTAAGCAAATCAATCAATATAGATGAAGGGGTAAATCGTAATCGAAGATAATAAACTCTAGGATGATCTCTGTGATTGATTCGTATAGCAAGAATATAAATCGGAGGGAGTGAGAAGATGATAATCTTAGAGAGATGAGAAAGAAAATGTTAGAGAGATGAGAGAGCAAAAGAGCTTGTATTTTTAATCATCAATTGGATCCCCTTTTACAAAGCTCAGGTCCCCTATATACAATAGAGGATCCTTATTTAAATATTAAAAGACGGGAATAAAATATATGCTAAAAGGGGGCCGACGTGATTATGAGGTCATCCCTCTCATTATTCCTAAGTCATCCCCCTAACAGGGACTGCATATGTCCAATCGGTCGTGTTGGATTAAAGACGTGGTTGGTCAAATCCTACCCCATACAGATAGTCCCTCCGCTCGTTGGGGTCGCAGCGAAGTGCGTCATCGATGGATGGAATTGGTACCTCCGTTCAGGGAGAGTTTGACTTTGTCAAAGGACTGTGACATGACAGGCGGGAGACAGTCATCATGGCTGTCAGAACGTCGAAACAAAACATCTTTCCCCGTGTGACGTCAGCGTCCTCATGCATCATCATTGCGCATATTCTCGAGGCCGGAAGCCAGAAGCTTTTAGCGCTTGGTTTCCCGTGCAATTTCAAAGCCTGCCTCTTCGATTCTGGTGCCATCCAACCCTATAAATAGGGAAAGGATTTAACTTGATTCAAACTTTGGCCATTTGTAAGAACATTTCAACCTTTTAGTGTATATTTTCACATTCTGCTGCATTTTCCTTTGAGAAAAAATACCTTTTCTTTTGTTGTGTTGTGTATAACTTTTTCTTCATCGTGATCATGCCTAAACGTTACCAAATCGACGAGAGGATCCCGGCGGTGGCCCCATTAAACGTGTCGTCACCTTCCGATGGTGGAGAGGCGGAGGAGGAAGAGGACATCAGTCCTCTCACGGTGGAAGCGCTGCTGCCAAAACGTACCTTATCTCGAACTGATTTCAGTAAAGACTCTCCTACTCCAGCTCCAGAGTTTTTCGAATCGTTGTAGAATCACTTGGATGATCTCCACGTGAAGTACGGCATACCTGCTCGCGTAGAAATGATTCCGGCACGGAGGGATCATGTAGATGTTCATCGGCCAGAGTATTGTACTTTTTACGAGTACCCCTTTTTTATTGGTTATAGCCTCCCTCTTTTCCCTTTAGTAGAGGAATTTTTCAGGTTCTATAATGTGTGTCCGGCTCAACTTACGCCTTAAACTCTGAAGGTGCTTCAACTACTGACCAAGTACGCGGAGTTGGCCGGATGTAAAGTCATGGTTCATCACCTCCTATAACTGTTCAGCGCCTTCTATTTAAAAGGGACCATGGTACATTTGTAAGGCCATGGTATGAGAGGGTTGGTGGTCAAAATCGACGACCGTGCGAGTCATGTGTTCTGACGTAAATATTTTTTTTTAGGACCGAGCACATGGTCTCTAATCTCGCGGGATTCCTAGAGAGGTGGAATTCGACACGTAAGTATTGTAGTTTGTTTAATTCCTTGTCACTCGTGACTTTTGCAATTCTAACCTTTGTATTGCAGCTATGGCTCATCCGCCACGGCCTGTTGCCAATCTTAGGAGATGGGTTGCCGGTCTGCTTCCCTTTGCGGAAGAGACCCGCACTTGGTCTGCCTTTATGCAGCGTTATGTCCCCAAATTCCCTTCAGGTAGATTTTTGATTTTTTCTTTTTAAATTCTGCACCTCTGGTCACTTCTTTTTACGGCGATAGGTCGAGGCACTTATAGGAAGAGCGCGGCACTCCCTACTCCCAAGCAATCCGATGATGCCTCGGACGCTCATGATACATTGGTCGAGTCTGTCCAAGGGGATCTCTCTCCAGCTCCTTTGTAGGGGGTTACATCTATGACTATGGTTATGTGGGAGTCGGCATCGTTGGCGTCGGCTCTGCAACCCGTGGATGAACCCTCCGATGGCGAGGAATTGTGAGAAAGAAAATGAAGGATGCTCAAGAAGGGCAAGGGGGTGGCTGCCGAAGCCGGAGGAAGAGAGGTACCTCGGCCGGCACACACACCTTCATTCATGGCTGACGCTATTCCTTTTAAGAGGTTGGCTCAACAGAGGGTTACCATTCCCAGCTCTAGTTCTACACGTACCGTCGAGGGAGAGTCATCCACCAACATCGAGGGACCTGGCGAGGAAGTGGAGAAATCAGACTCTGACATCGCTCAAGGAGATGTTGACGAGTTCGTGAGTGGCCTTACCCACGTGGAGATGACGACGAATGGATCCCACCGTCGTATTATGATTTCGGCAACTTATAACTTGCTGTTGAATAGCGAGTAGGCTACTTCGGCCCTTACCCTGCAGTGTGCCGCCTCTGAGAGCAAGGCATTCAGTACGGTGGATGATGTGGAGATATCTCGAAGGGTTTCCGGCATGTCTTTGCAGGTAATCCTTATTCACTTTCTCCCTTCTGCATATTGTCACACTGACTTGAGGCGTGCTTATTTCTGCTTTCTCTCTTCTTTTTTAGGCCCTTGTTTTGGAGGTGGATAGGGGACGCCATGAACAAAAACAGATGGCCCTCTACAAAAAGATGCTAAAAAGTATCGAAAGTACCGCTCTAAGCACCGTGTGGCAGTTGAACAGGGACAGTCCGAGTCGGAACACATAGGGGCTGAGCTGGAGGAGGCGGATAGCGAGCTGATAAAGGCTGTAGCCCGTAATAGCGAGTTCGAGGAGCTCCTAAGGGAAAATGATGACGAGATTGAGTTGAGCCGTGGGGTGGTGGCAAAAAACGTCGACCTGTAATGGAGGGTGGTGGATCTGATCGCTGAACTTAATGCCAGGATGGCGGAGATAAACAGGCTTTCTCAGCCTTCCTCATCTCATCCCTCGCCTGATCAGAGTGTGCGTCGTACTGTGCATAAAATGTGGATTTTTGCGGAGGCTAAGCTCGACGTTTATAGTGAGCTTCATGCTGCAGTCCAGGCGGCCGAGGAACAAGTCCAGGCACGGAGAAACAAGGCTCACGCTGCTCGTGAAGCTTGTGGTTATTACCTCGACTCTCCCGATGGGGAGGGGCCTACTTACGAAGACGTTAACCACCTCAACTCCACTTCCTGGTACAATGACGCTTACCTCTCATGGGGTGACGGGCAGCTATAAACTTTGCAATGTAAATTTTTGGCCTGTATAGTGTGTTGGAACTCATCCGCGGGGGCGAATGTAAATATATTTTTGTTGTAATATAAATTTTACTTTTGTTGCTTCATCAATTTGCTGTAATACTTAGCCTCCGTAGAGGTTGTGTTTGTCGATCGTCAAAAGGTCGAACTAATGTCGATGGCCTTGTCCATTAGGATGTTACTTCGACTGTCATCGAAGTAGTATCTGTCGTGGTTCGAATGAGGTCGAAGTGATGTCGATGTCCTTGGCCATTAGGATGTTACTTCGACTGTCGTCGAAGTAGTATCCATCATGGTTCGAACGAGGTTGAACTAATGTCTACGGCCTTGGCCATTAGGATGTTACTTTGAATGTCATCAAAGTAGTACCCGCCATGGTTCGAACGAGGTCAAACTGATGTCGATCGAACTGATGTCGATGGCCTTGGCCATTAAGATGTTACTTCGACTGTCATCGAAGTAGTATCCGTCGTGGTTTGAATGAGGTCAAACTGATGTCGATGGCCTTGACCATTAGGATGTTACTTAGAATGTAATCAAAGTAGTATCCTTCATGGTTCGAACTAATGTCGATGACCTTGGCCATTAGGATGTTACTTCGACTATCGTCGAAGTAGTATCCGTCGTGGTTCAAACGAGGTCAAACTGACATGGATGGCCTTGGCCATTAGGATGTTAGTCAAAGTAGTATCCGTCTTGGTTCGAACGAGTTCGAACTGATGTCGATTTCCTTGGCCATTAGGATGTTACTTCGATTGTCGTCGAAGTAGTATCCGTCATGGAATGGATATTAAGTCTTGTTCGTGTAATGGAGATTTTTGTTCATTCAATGGAGAGTTCTGTTCATTCAATGGAGAATTCTGTTCATTCGGCGGAGAACTCTGTTCATACAATGGAGAATTCTGTTCATATAATAGAGAATTCTGTTCATACAATGGAGAATAACTAGTGTAGTCCCTTAACTATATTGGCCTGCGGACCGTGTCGGTTGGCTGATATGGTGAACCTGCACTCCTATTCCATCGGGTATCCCCTTCGCCGCCTCGTTAAAAACCTCCCCGAGAGAACACAATTGGGACAAAAATCGGGCCAAGGAAAAAGAGTACGACTTAGGAGATGCCTTTCGGAAGTGGAAGTACTTGAGGTGGGCGACGCTCCAATTGTTTTGGAGTTGTTTTCCCTCCATAGTTTCTAGTTGGAATGCTCCTTTGTTTGCCGCTGCTATGATTTTGTATGGTCCGTCCCAGTTGGTCCTCGATTTTCCCTCGTTCGGGTCTTTCGATGCGAGTGCTTTGGCCTTGAGGACGTAGTCGCGAGCTTTGAGCGATCTTACTTTGACTTTCTTGTTGTAATATCTTTCTGCCTACTATTTTTTGGCCGTCATTCTTATATGGGCCATGTCTCTTTGTTCTTCAGCTTCGTTTAGATCTTGTAACCTTCTTTTGTCGTTGTCTGCTCCGCTGGTATGGGAGTATCTCAGGCTTGGTCCTCCAATCTCGACGAGTATGAGTGAATCGGTCTCGTAGACCAGTGAGTACGATGTTTCTCCCATGCTGGATTTGGGCGTAGTCCGGTATGCCCATAATACTTCAGGTAGTAATTCGGGCCATATCCCTTTAGCTTCTTCGGCTTCTTTTTCAATATGTTCAATATTGTTTTGTTGGAAGACTCGGCTTGGCCGTTAGTGGCAGGATGATACGGAGTGGAGAGTATCCGCTTGATATGCCATTTCTCGAAGAATTCGGTTGTTTTTCTACCGATGAACTGGGGCCCCTTGTCGCAGCTGATTTCTTTGGGGATGCCGAAACGGCATATGATATTTTTTTATATAAAGGCGATGACCTCTTGCTCGCATATTTGTGCATACGAACCTGCTTCCATCCATTTAGAAAAATAGTCAGTTAAAACTAATAGAAAGCGTACCTTTCCTCGCCATGCTGGCAGGGGGGACGATTATATCCATTTCCCACTTTATGAAGGGCTATGGAGAATGACTGAATGGAGGAGTTCCCCTTCCTAGTGTATCATGGGGTCATACTTTTGGCACTTCTCGCATCTTCGAATATAATCTGCTGCCTCTTTTTTCATGGTTGGCCAGTAGTAACCGGTGCGGACGAGGCATCGGACAAGGGCACGGTTCACTGTATGAGCACAACAATGGCTTTCGTGCACCTCTTCCAATACTTGCCTCATTTGATGTGGCTCGAGGCACTTAGCGAGGGGACCACCAAACGTTCTCTTATAGAGGTCGTGATTTATTAGGTTGTGACGGGCAGCTTGCACCCGGAGTTTCTTGGCTTCTTTTTTGTCGCGTAGGAGTGCCCCGTCCTGCAGGTAGGATACAAACTAGTTGCGTCAGTCCTAAGTCAAGTTTAAAGAGAATACCTCGACGTGTGGTCGACGGCCGAATGGAGGAGAGTGACCATATTTTCTTTGTTGATATTTTTGGTGGTTGCGGCTAGTTTGGCTAGGCTATCTGACTTGACATTTTATGCCCTGGGAATTTGCTCGAAGCGGCATTCGTCGAACTCAAGCATCAGCTTATGGATTTTTAACTGATATTTTTGTAGCCTTTTCTCTTTGATTTGGTAAGTCTCGATGACTTAATTTACGACGAGTTGAGAGTCGCAGTGGAGAATGAGTCGACGGGCTCCGTACTTGATGGCTAGTTTCATGCCTACAATCACAACCTCATACCCGGCCTCATTGTTAGTCATCTCGGGGCATCATATGGACTGGCAAATTACTTTGCCAGTGGGGACTTCGAGGACGAGTCCCAGTCCCGATCACGAGGCATTCGCAGCACCGTCAGTGTAGAGGGTCCAAAGGTCGGTGTGAACAGAGGCGCGGAGGGCCTCTTGTTCCTCCTCTGGCAATATCCCTGTACTGAAATCGGCCACAAAGTCAGCGAGTACCTGCGACTTGATGGCTGTTCTTGTGTGGTAGGTTATGTCATACTCGCTAAGATCTATGGCCCATTTGGCGAGCCTACCCGAGAGTTCGGGTTTACGTAGGATGCCCCTCAGGGGGAAGGCTGTTATTACCTTTATGGGATGGCGTTGAAAATAAGGTCTGAGCTTTCGTGAAGCTACGACTAATGCCAAAGCCATTTTTTTGAGGTGCGGGTACCTCGTCTCAGCATCTATTAAAGTTTTACTGATACAATAAATAGGGGATTGCATACCTTTATTTTCGCGGACCAAGACGGCACTAACAGCGACTTCGGACACTGCCAAGTACACAAGTAGGCACTCGCCTGGATCTGCTTTGATGAGTGGTGGCACCGAAGATAGATACGCCTTCAATTTCCTTAGGGCCTCGATGCATTCCGCATTCCATTGTAGCCCACGATCTTTCCTCAGCACACTGAAGAATTTGTGGCATCTTACCGAGGACCGTGAGATGAACCGTGATAAGGCGGCTATCCGCCTTCTTAGTGTCTGTACCTACTTCTTACTATTTAGAATCTCGGGTATTACGTTTATGGCTTTGATCTTGTACGGGTTGACTTCGATACCTCTTTGTGATACGAGAAAACCCAAAAATTTTCCTGAGGCCACACCGAAGGTGCATTTTTCTAGGTTCAGCTTCATCCTATACTGCCTCACTATCTCGAAGGCTTGCTTTAAATGGTCGATATGGTCCTTCTTCTTTGCCGATTTTACTAACATGTCATCTATGTAGACCTCCATTATCTTACCGAGCTGTTCTTTGAACATCTTGGTGACCAACCTTTGGTACATTGCACCCGTATTTTTGAGTCTGAAAGGCATCACTTTATAGTAGTACATCCCTTGATAGGTGATGAAAGTAGTCTTTTCCTGGTCCTCTTCAGCCATCAGGATTTGGTTATAGCCAGAGTAGGCATTCAAGAAACTTAGTTGTTCGTGCCCTGCTGTTGCATCGATCAGCTGATCGATATGGGGTAATGGGAAGGAGTCCTTTGGGCATGCATTGTTCAGCTCGGTGAAGTCTACGCACATTCTCCATTTCCCACTTTTCTTTTTAACCATGACCACGTTGGCGACCCATTGGGTTATTTTGATTCTATGATGGAACCGTTGGCTAGTAGTTTATCTACATCTTCACTGACTGCCTCATTGATTGGGGCGTTGCATTTTCTCCTTATTTGCCGTACGGGCGGATAAAGTGGGTTGACATTCAGTTTGTGAGTGGCAATGTCCTTTGGGATCCCCGGCATATCTAAATGGGAGAAGGCAAATAAACCTGCATGGTTAGTTAAGAATTCATGGTACTTACCTGGGTCAGAGAGGTTGTGCCTGCTGTAGGCTTTCTTTGAACTATCAGTGTTGTCCAGCTAGACCGGGTCGAGGTCCTTGACTGTCGCTTTGCAAGCTTCTACGACATCTGGGTCCCTAATGACCTCTGTTGTCGGGTTGATTTTAGTTCCCAGCATGGCTGATTGATATGCTTCCGCGCTTGCTCCCTTCAGCTGTTTGTTATGGGTGCAGTCTTGGGCGATCCGGTAACATTCCTGGGCGGTACGTGGCTCACCTCAGATGCTGAATATTCCCCTTGGAGTGGGAAATTTGATAACTTGATAGAAGCTCGAGGGGATGGCTCGCATGGCGTGTATCTATGGACGCCCTATGATGACGTTGTAAGTCGTTTCCTAGTTCATGATGTGGAATGTGGTTTCCAGCATGACTCATCCCGCCAAAACTGGCAGTGATATCTCTCCGAAGGTTCGCTCCATCGCATTGTTAAAACCCGTTAGTGTTATGCAATGCGGTATTACCTTATCTTTGAGCCTCACTTGCATGAAGACTCTTGGGTATATAATACATTCGCCGCTTTCGTCATCTACCATGATTCTTTTCACATCAGTATCAGCAATGCGTAAAGTTATAACTAAAGCACCATAATGAGGGAAAGACAAACCGTCGGCATTGGACTTATCGAAGGTGATACTATCTTCGAAGTCATCATACCGTTTGTGAGCGATCGGTGCGCTTCAACTTGTGTGTGGTGGTGAACTTCACATGGTTGATCGCCGAGTCGTCGCTGCCACCGACGATCATCTATATGGTACGTGCTGGAGAAGGTGGCTTTTGGCGGTCCTTGGGATTGATCGCGTCCTCTGGCAAAATTATCCCTTCCTTTATCGCTGAGCAGCTCCTTCAAGTATCCCTGGTTTAGCATCCTGACCACCTCCTGTCGTAGCCTCCTTGCACTAGGATCTGATTTCATTTTTTGCGGCCATTGTACCTTCGTGCCCAGCTTCTCCAGTGCGTTATAATAATGGAGGCATACGTCCTTCGTTTTGAAGTGGGTCGGCATGTCGCTGCACAACATCTGGATGTCTTGGAGGAGGCGGATTTAGGGCTCTGACGTAAGGCTGGTGCCTTTCTCTATTGAAGCGTAGGAGTGATTCCCGTCGCCCATCATTACATCGATCCCTCCTTACCTCTGACTGTACTGATGTTAGCCGTTGGGTTGGACTATTAAGATCGTCTTCATCCGCTCTTACCTCGACGCAGTAGGCATTATGAATCTTTTCCCACGTGGTGGGGGATACTTTATGAGTCGGTTGAGCAGCTTCTTGGTTGTTTTCGACCCGTCTCTGTTCAATCCGTTTTGGAAAGATGTGATTGCTATTCCTTCTGATAAGTTCGGCAGTCCGATTCTTACCCTGTTGAATCGGTCCAGGAAGTCCCTGAGTCCTTCGCACATCGTTTGCTGATTGCGAAGATCGCTTCGGCCTTTTTTGCTCCTGCATGAGCGGTGGCAAACTTATCCGCCATCTCTTCGAATGTCGATGTCGATCTGGCTGGTATTTGAGAGTACTATATTAGCACTCCTCCTGTCAAAGTTTCACCAAACGTTTTTAGCAACATGGATAACACCTATTCTTTCGATAGGTCGTTGCCTTTTACAGCAGTTACATAATAGATCAGATGGTCTTTCAGATCCGTGGTCCCATCGTATATTCTCAAGTATGGGGGCATCTTGAAGGTTTTAGGGATCGGTTGAGGAGTAGCTTCCTCACTATACGGTTGCTCGACGAACCTTCCCACATCGCATTTCGGCAGTAGCTTAGGGGCACCAGGTATTTTATCTACCCTTTCCTGGTGCTCCTTCATTTGATCACGAAGCACTTTATTCTTATTCTCCATTTCTTCCATTTTCTTAAGAATGGTCACGAGTGCACTATCGCTTGTGTTGACATCAGTGTGGGCGCTACTTGTCCGTATAACACTAGGCTCACCGGTGGCAACAGCAATTTCCATCGTTGATGAATCTTTGATATTTCCCTGAGATGGTTTCTCGAGCATGCCACTTAGAGTGTTCGTCAACCATTCTTCTAGTAGCTTTTTGACTGCTGGGGGAGTTTCCTTTGCTGCAGATTTGGAAGCCCCTCTTTCATGCAAAATTGTTAGATCTTCGAGTGAAGAGGGTGAGATCTCCTCCTCTGAAACACTACTCGGTGTTACGTTCGCGGTATTTTCTCTACCTACCTCATTGAGGGGGCCTATGAGGTTGGTTGAGACATCTGCTATCATCTTCAGCCTTGATTCTTTATCTGCCATTTGTTATTTTCTTTGGAGTTTGAAGGACAGTGATTGTTGTGCTTGATATCCTAGATGTGAACTATGATTTCGACTACCAAAATCCCCACAGACGGTGCCAAATTATTTGACTCAAAAGTTGTTAAACACTTTCTAAGTAAATCAATCAATATAGATGAAGGGGTAAATTGTAATCGAGGATAATAAACTCTAGGATGATCTCTGTGACTGATTCATATAGCAAGAATATCAATCGGAGGGAGGGCGAAGATGATAATCTTAGAGAGATGAGAAAGAAAATGTTAGAGAGATGAGAGAGCAAAAGAGCTTGTATTTTTAATCATCAATTGGATCCCCTTTTACAAAGCTCAGGCCCCCTATATATAATAGAGGATCCTTATTTAAATATTAAAAGACGGGAATAAAATGTATGCTATAGGAGGCCGACGTGATTACGACATTGTCCCTCCCATTATCCCTAAGTCGTCCCCTAACGGGGACCCTATATGTCCGATCGGTTGTGCTGGCTTAGAGACGTGGTTGGTCAAATTCGACCCCATATAGTCTTAGGGGACAGGACCTTTGGTGGCTCCTCTTCATTTTGCTTTTTCATACACGATAGCTTCACTTTTCACTGAAAAGTTCGAATAGGTGTCCATGTTTGTGAAACCGATGCACTTCGCCTTGAAGGAGTCTGCAATATGAGGTTTTGTGGTCGTGACTTCACTTGCTTGGGTCCGTCCTCATCTCTTTTGGTCACCTTACCTTGTATCTTATATCTTTTAGTGCTGCTACTAATTCCATCATATTCACACGAAGCATAATCGACGAGTTTTGGCCGGGTGGAAATCACTAATTTTGGATGTTTTTGGTTCATTACCAACTCTATGTGTGGTTAATACACGCCTTCAACTAGAATTTTGTGAACTTGATCAAGTCTAGGCCAGTGATCAATTTCCTGCCGTAGAGGTCTGGGGTACGATTCATGACGTGCTCTGGAGTACCAGCGCCTAGGCTGATCTCATTTACGGGCCTTTTTTGATGGTCGATCATAACCAGAAGCATCTGTCTCCTCCAATCAGGGAAGCACTGAGATGTCTTCTTCTATTTGGAGCTTTGTTATGTACTGATAATACAAGTCATTCCATGTTTTCACAGGAAATTCCCGTAAGCTTTCCTTCAGCCTTCTCAAAGATTTTTAGTTCCTAGTGAAAGTCGTAGTCACCCAATTATGTTCGGCTTCTCGTAGCAGAATCGATTCTTTCTAAAATCGATCAATAAAATCTCAGAGTTATGTCCTTCTCTGTATAATCTTGAAGATTGCTTCCACCCATTTCTCCATCTTTTGTGCTCTGGAATATGGAAGCATCTACAAGTTCATTAAAAGAGCTAATAGATTGTTTAGGTAAATTAAATACCACGTCAGAGCTCCTTTCGTTAGTGTCTTTCTGAACTTTTTGACGAGCAATGACCCGATCTCCTCCTTTGTGACGTCACGTCCTTTGACCCTGGTTGTGTAAGCCATGATATGGTCACGTGGATTCCAAGTATCATTGTATTTTGGTATATCTGACTTCTTGAATTTCTTTGGAATCGGTACCGGGGCTGCAATAGGCTCCCATAGTTGTTACATCGATCCCTTTCATGACTGGTGTAACTCCAAGAATATGTCTGATCCTCTCATTTTGTTCCTTTAGTTGTCATTATAAGTTTAGAACCATATTTTCCAATTTAGTATTTATAGTCATATATGAGAATTTCTCGGGTCGCCATGTGCACCGTTTTGGAGTTGGGGGTTTCATCAATGGTGTAGGTTGTTTGAGGTGGGGTCGGTGCTATGACTATTGCTTCGCTCATCCAGAACTTTAAGGCGTCTCCAATCTGAGTGCTCATCTTCAGTTGTTCGAACATGAAATCATTAATGTTTTTCTCTACTTAGTAGATATCAGGGTGGCTACTGCTAGATCTAGTCGAGGATTCATCTTGACCGTGAGACGGGGTGGTTCCATTTGATTAATCGTGTGAGATTCGCATTCCTCCAATTTATTCAACCGTCTATCTGATGATATTGTTTGGCTCAAAAGTTATGAATATACTTTGTAAGCTTAAAAACAATCAAAAGTAAATGAAGGTAAATCGTAATCAAATATAATAAGACCTAGAGATGAAAAATGAAGCTGTTATTGTAGATCTGATAGTATAAAACGATAATATGAACTCGAGAGAAAGTATTTGCTAGAGATAGAGATAGAGAGAGAGTAGGAGAGAATCAGAGAGTTGTATTATTCGAGAATAACCATGATGCCCCTTTTACAATGTGAATGTCTCCTTTATATAGTAGGAGACCTTCCTCGAAATAATCATAAAGGTACAAAAGTATGTAGCTTCTTCTTAGTGAAGACGCTGAGTTTTAAACGACGTCGCCTTTGTCCCCACATCCAAGTCGTACCCTTGCTTTAGTTGACGTATACTCACTGGGCGTACCCATCGGCGTAGAGACGTTGAGGGTCAAATTTGACCCTATACAGTTAGTCCCTCCGTTCATTGGAGACGCATTCGGTAGGCATCTTTAATGGGCGGAATGCTAAACTTGTCTTGGAAGAATTTGACCTTGCCTTGGGGCGGAAACGTGAATGAGATGAAATGTATGACATTGTTAAGCCGCTGACGTGTGGCTTTCTTTTCGGAATGACATCATCGCTCGCATGCGTCATTATTACACTTATTCCCGTGGCGGTTTAGAGGATGATGTGACATTTTGGTTTCCTGCGCCCGTTTTGAATCATGCCTTTTCGATTTCTGTGCAACCTAACTCTATAAATAGGGGAAAGATTCAATCTAATTTATCTTTTGAACCTTTGGAAAACATTTTTCGATTTCCTTCTTTGCCTTTCTTTCTTGTAACCGTTATTTCTGTGAGACTCCCCCACTTCTTTGAAGTCATACTTCTCATCGTGAGTGCTTTATTTCTTAAATAGAACAACATGGCAAAATGTCGTCAAGATAGTAAAAAGACCAAGGACACTGCCCCATCTAGGGTTCCACCCTCCTCTGGCGGCGAGGGGGAAGAACTAGAAAAGACCCTCGTTCCTCTTACGGTAGACAACGTGCACCCAAAGGAAATGCACATTCGAAAAAATTTTCAAATGAAAAACCCAGCCCTTCCTTGGGAGCATAGTGAATTATTGCAATCTCATTTAGACAATCTTCGAGCGACACATAATGTTTTGGGCCATGTGGAAATGGCTCCGGCTGGGATGGATTATGCCAATGTGCACAGGCCTGGATACTGCACATTTTACGAATACCCATTTTTGATCGATTATAGTCTCCCGATTTACCCTATAGCGGAGGAGCTCTGCCGCTTTTTCAATGTGAGTCCGTCTCAGATTACTCCTTACACCTTGAAGGTGTGCAGGATTCTAACCACGTACGTAGCTAAGGCTGAGTGCGGAGTCTCAGTTAATCATCTTTTACAGTTGTTCAGCCCTGGTAATCTGAGGGGTACTATGCTGCAACTGAAGAGCCGTGGTACAAAGAGCTTGGTAGTTAAGTCTGACGACAAGACCAACCGCGGCTTCTGGCATAGGTACTTCTACATCAGAACGGAGCACCTGGTGTCTAACCCTGAAGGGTTCCCGGAAAGGTGGAACACAGAATGTAAGTACCTTTATTTGTGTAATTCATGATTGTTTGTGACCTTGACCATTCGGCCACTGTGATTTCTTTCTCTTCTTTTTTGTAGTGAGGGCTTCTCCACCCCAATTTATTGACAATATTAAATCATGGGTGGAAAAGTTG
>MU721105.1:8247-20497 GCA_026770625.1 Nicotiana glauca | reverse complement strand
CCCCCCCCCCCCAAGAAGAAGGAGGTCATTTTTACCTCTCCTAGGGAGGAGACCGATTCTGATGGTAAAGACATACCCTGCGGCTCATTCAGTGATGGCGCTCCCGTTGTTCCTCAGTAGGAGGTTGCGCCTGTGGCGACGTCCGTAAGTGAAGTGACTCCTTCAGTGCCGTCCCTGTGGCCTGTGGAGGATACTTCTGAAGGTGAGGAGCGGCCAGAGAGAAATAGATGGCGGTTGATAACAGGCAAGGGGATAGCGACTGAAGACGAGAGGGTAAGTGAGCCCCGTCAAGTGTCAAGGCTAGTTTTTATAGCCGATGCTATCCGTTTGGGGAGGTCAGCTCCCCAAAGGAGAGCTGCCGCCGATGCCAACCCAGCCCGTGTTCCAGAGAGCGGTTCATCGGCTGCTATTGGAGAAGTGGGTGATGATGCCGAGAAGGCGGACCCTGAGATCGCCCATGGAGATGCAGATGGGTTAGCGAGGGATCCAGCCCATGTGGAGATGAAGGCGGGTAGGTCCAACCACCGAATTATCATCCCATGAGGGTATAATCTGTTACAATATAGCGAGCAGGCCGCAACGGATATGACCCTGTTATGTGCGGCTGCTGAGCGTGAAACGTTGAAGGGTGTTAGTGACGGGGATCTATCCCGGAGGGTTGCTGGCGCAGCCTTGCAGGTAGCTTTCAGTTTTCTTTGTAAGCCGTAAGACTAACTTTGATGTGTACTGACCTTTCCTCTTTTTCCTTTCCTTTTTAAACTCTCATTTTGGAGGTGGAGAGGAGGCGACGTGCGCAAAAGAAGGCAGCCACTTTCAACAAGATGGCAAAGAAGTACCAACGGTGCCATGCCAAGCATCAGGTGTTGGCGGATCTACTTAAATAGGACCCAGAGTTTCGGGTGTTTCGTGAGGGCCTTGAACAGTTGAAGGCTCGATTGAAATGGAGGGTGGTCGAGCTGGAAAAGGTCGATGAGCAGCTGATGACTGCTCTAGCTCGGAACATTGAGCTGGAGACTCTTCTTTAGTCGAAGGAAGAGGAGTTGGAGGTTAGCCGTGGGGTAGCGGCGGAAGCTGCTGATTTGCAGACCAGGGTTGCTGCCTTGACTGCCGAACTCAATGCAGGGCGGCTGAGATTAAATTCCTTAAGCGGAATGCTCCGCCAAGGTCTGATGAGGATGCACATCGTGAGGCTCATGAGATATGGGTATATACCGAGAGCAGATTAGTCGTACTCGAGGAGTATTTGGCTACGAGTCGAGCCACTGAGGCAGAGGTTCTGGAGCAACGGCGCATAGCCCGCATTGCCCGTGAAACCTGTGGGTATAGTTCTGACTCCCTAGACCGGGCGGGCTATAACTCCGAAGATGTCAACCGTCTAGACTCCGGCTCTTGGATCTCTGCAACTTACCAACCCGGGGGCGGCGATGGACAAGATGGCAGTCAGGTGGGGGACAATGAGCAGAATGGCGGGTGAAGGGGCGAAGCCCCTTAGGACTTGTATATATTTTTTGTTTTGTTGTATTTTGGAATGTAATGGGGAGCTTTTGTAAGGTCGGTGTACATGCATTTTTTGGATGATAATGAAAGTTGTACTTTTGCTGCCATTCCTTTCCTTTTTATATTTTTTATTTTTGGTACCTCGTCTCCATAGAGCGGGTGCTCATTTTCTTGTAGGATTTTTAGTGTGTTTTTCGAACGTTGTCTGTGTTACCCGCTGATAGGATGAAGCTTCGATTCTAAATAGTAGTGGCTTTAGCTAATAATGACATCACTTCAATTGTTGTTTAAGTGCCCTTCGTCGTAGTCGAACAAGGTTGGCGACTATTGGCGATGGCCTTAGCTTGTGGGATGTAGCTTCGACCGTCGTCGAAGTGCTGTCCTCCATGGTCGAGCTAGGTCGACGTTTTAATATTGGTGGACTTAGCCAAAATGAAGTCGATGGCCTTAGCCATATATGTAATTATGACCGCCTTCGAATTACTTACTTGTCGTGGTCGAGCTAGGTCGACGGTTGACGACGATGGCCTTGGCCGTATATATGACTTCGACTATTGTCGAATTGCTTACTTCTCGTAGTCGAACTGGGTCGACGATCAACGACGGTGGCCTTGGCCAAAATAGTATCGATGGACTTAGCCATATACGTAACTTTGATTGTCGTTGCATTACATGCTTGCCGTAGTCGAGCTGGGTCGAAGATTGACGGTGATGGCCTTGGCCAAAATAATGTCAATGGCCTTAGCCATATGCGTAACTTTGACTGTCATCGAATTACTTGCTTGTCGTAGTCGAGATGGATCGATGATTGACGATGATGGCCTTGGCCAAAATAATGTCGATGGCCTTAGCCATATACGTAACTTTGACTGTCGTTGAATTACATGCTTGTCCTAGTCGAGCTGGGTCGATGATTGACGGTGATGGCCTTGGCAAAAATAATGTCGATGGCCTTAGCCATATACGTAACTTTGACTGCCATCGAATTACTTACTTGTCGTAGTCAAGCTGGGTCGATGATTGACGGTGATGGCCTTGGCCAAAATAATATCGATGGCCTTAGCCATATACGTAACTTCGACTGTCGTCGAATTACTTGCTTGTCGTAGTCGAGATGGGTCGACGATTCACGGTGATGGCCTTGGCCAAAAAAATGTCGATGGCCTTAGCCATATACGTAACTGCGATTGTCATTGAATTACTTTCTTGTCATAGTCGAGCTGGGTCGATGACTGACGGTGATGGCCTTGGCCAAAATAATGTCGATGGCCTTGGCCAAATATATAACTTCGACTGTCATCGAATTACTTGCTTGTCGTAGTCGAGCTGGGTCGACGATTGACGGTGATGGCCTTGGCCAAAATAATGTCGATGGCCTTTGCCATATACGTAACTTCAACTGTTGTCGAATTACTTGCTTGTCGTAGTCGAGCTGGGTCGATGATTGACGGTGTTGGCCTTGGCCAAAATAATGTCGATAGCCTTAGCCATATACGTAACTTCGACTGTCATCGAATTACTTGCTTGTCGTAGTCGAGCTGGGTCGACGATTGACGGTGATGGCCTTAGCCGTTTGCACATTGGAGATGGCCTTAGCCGTTAACACATTGGAGATGTCCTTAGCCATTTGCACACTGGAGATGGCCTTAGCCGTTTGCACATTAGAGATGGCCTTAGTCGTTTGCACACTAGAGATGGCCTTAGCCGTTTACACATTGGAGATGGCCTTAGCCGTTTGCACATTGGAGATGGCCTTAGCCGTTTACACACTGGAGATGGCCTTAGCCATTTGCATACTGGAGATGGCCTTAGCCGTTTACACATTGGAGATGGCCTTAGCCATTTGTACACTAAAGATGGCCTTATCCGTTTGCACATTGGAGATGGCCTTAGCCGTTTGCACACTGGAGATGGCCTTAGCCATTTGCACACTGGAGATGGCCTTAGCCATTTACACATTGGAGATGGCCTTAGCCACTTGCACACTGGAGATGGCCTTAGCCGTTTACACATTGGAAATGGCCTTAGATGTTTAAACATTGGAGATGGCCGTAGCCGTTTGCACACTGGAGATGGACTTGGCCGTTTACGCATTGGAGATCATGCTAGTCCAGTCCCTTTGTCATGTCAGTCAGGAGAGCATATGGAGTGGCTGGTATGATGAACTTGTTCCGCAAATATCTCCAGGTGTCCCCTCCGCCGCCTCATTAAAAACCTCCCCGAGAAAACCTAGTTGGGACAAAACTCGGGTAATGGAAAAAGATTGCGACTCGGGAGATGCCTTTCAGAAATGGAAATACTTGAGGTGGGCGACGTTCCAATTGTTTTGGAGCATTTTTCCTTCCATTGTTTCTAATTAAAATGCTCTTTTACTTGGTGTTGCTGCGATTTTGTAGGGTCCATCCCAGTTGGTGCCCAATTTTCCTTCGCTTGGGTCTTTTAATGCCATTGTTTTGGCTTTGAGGACGTAGTCTCCCACTTTGAGTGGTCTTATTTTGTCTCTCTTGTTGTAGTATCTTTTGACCTGTTTTTTCTGAGCCACCATTCTTATGTGGGCCATTTCTCTTCTTTCCTCAGCCTCAACGAGGTCTTGAAGTTTGTTTATGTCGTTCTATGCTCCACTGGTATGTGAATACCTCAAGCTTGGTTCGCCGACTTCGACTGGTATGACCATGTCGGTTCTACAGACTAGTGAGTACGGTGTTTATCCTATGCAAGATTTGGGTGTGGTCCAGTGTGACCACAACACTTCTGGTCGTAGCTCGGACCATAGCCCTTTGGCTTCCTCGAGTTTCTTTTTCAATATGTTCAATATTGTTTTGTTGGAAGACTCTGCTTGGCCGTTGGTGGCGCGGTGATATGGCGTGGAGAGTATTCACTTAATATGCCATTTGTCGAAGAACTCTGTCGTCTTCTGGCTGATGGACTGTCGTCTGTTGTCGCAGCTGATTTCCTTGGGGATGCCGAAACGGCAGATGATATTCTTCAATATGAAGGTGATGACTTCCTGTTCACGTATTTGGGCGTACACACCTGCTTCCACCCACTTGGAGAAATAGTCAGTTAAAACTAATAGAAATCACACCTTTCCTCGTCCCGCTGGTAGGGGACCGACTATGTCTATTTCCCATTTGATGAACGGCCATGGGGAAGTGACTGAGTGGAGGGGTTCTCCTGGTTCGTGTATCATGGGGGCATACTTTTGGCATTGTTCGCATCGGGGAACATATTCCGCTGCCTCTTTCTTCATAGTGAGCCAATAATAGCCAGCCCGTATTATGCAGTGCACGAGGGCGCGGTTACCTGTGTGGGCGCCGCAGTGACCCTCGTGTACCTCTTCGATTACTGGCCTCGTTTGGTGCGGCCCTAGGCACTTGGCCAGGGGTCCGCCAAATGTCCTTTTGTAGAGCTCTTGGTTTATCAGGCAATGCCGGGCGGCCGGTACGCGGAGCTTCTTTGCTTTTTTTTTGTCGAGTGGGAGTGTCCCATCCTGCAGATAGGATACAAATTGGTTGTGCCAGTCCCAAGTCAAATTTAAAGAGAGTACCTCAGTGTGATCAATGGCTGAATGGAGGAGGGTGACCACGTTTTCTTGTTGAAGTTTTTAGTGGCTGTGGCCAATTTTGCTAAACCGTCTACTTCAACGTTTCGTGCCCTCGGAATTTGTCCGAAGTGGCGCTCATCAAACTCAGTCATTAATCTGTGGATTTTTGACTGGTATTTTTGCAATCTCTGCTCCTTGATTGGGTAAGTCCCAGTGACCTGGTTCACTATGAGTTGGGGGTCGCAATGGAGAACGAGTCGTCGAGCCCCATATTTGATGGCTAGTTTTATACCTGCTATAACAGCCTCGTACTCGGCCTCGTTGTTAGTCATTTTAGGGCATCGTATAGACTGGCAAATTATTTCGCCCGTGGGGACCTCGAGAATGAGTCCCAGTCCCGATCCTGAGGCATTAGCGGCGCCGTCAGTGTAAAGAGTCCATAGGCCCGTGTTGGAGGGGGCATGACGTGCCTCTAGTTCCGCCTCTGGCAGTATGTCTGCGCTGAAATCGGCTACAAAGTCGGCAAGTACTTGCGACTTGATGGCGTTTCTTGGGTGATATGATATATCGTGCTCGCTGAGCTCTATGCCCCATCTGGCGAGCCTGCCTGATAATTCAGGCTTATGTAGGACGCTTCTCAAGAGGAAGGTCGTTACTACTTTTATGGGATGGCATTGAAAATAGGGTCAGAGCTTCCATGAAGCTACGACCAATTCCAGTGATAACTTTTCAAGGTGTGGATACCGTGTTTCGGCATCCATTAAGATTTTGCTAATATAGTAAATAGGAGATTGCGTACCTTTATTTTCTTGAACCAAGAGTGCGCTGACGGGGACCTCGGATATGGCCAGATACACCAGCAGGGGCTCGCCTGGACTCGCTTTGGCCAGTAATGGTGGCGAAGATAGGTATGCTTTCAATTTTCTCAAGGCTTCGACGGATTCCTCGTTCCACTGTAACCCATTGTCCTTTCTCAACACATTGAAAAATTGATGGCACCTGTCGGAGGATTGTGAGATGAGCCTGGATAGGGCGGCTCTTCGCCCCGTCAGCTTTTGTACCTGTTTTTTGCTATTCAAAATCTTAGGTATTGCATCTATCGCCTTGATCTGATCTGGGTTGACCTCGATGCCTCGTTGTGATATGAGAATTCCTAAGAATTTTCTTGAGGCTACGCCGAAGGAGCATTTCTTGGGGTTCAGCTTCATCCCGTACCTTCTCAATATCACGAAGGCTTCTTTCAGATGGTCGATGTGGTCTTCTTTCCTTGTCGACTTCACCAGCATATCGTCGATATAGACTTCTATGGTCTTACCGAGCTGCTCTTTGAACATTTTGGTGACCAGTCTTTGGTACGTAGCCCCTGCATTTTTGAGCCCGAAGGGCATTACCTTGTAGCAATATGTCCCTTGGTGGGTGATGAAAGTCGTTTTCTCCCGGTCCTCCTCAGCCATCATGATTTGATTGTAGCCGAAGTAGGCATCTAAGAAGCTCAACAGTTCATGTCCTACAATGGCGTCGATCAATTGGTCAATGTGGGGTAGCGGGAATGAATCCTTTGGGCATTCCTTGTTTTGATCGGTAAAATCCACACACATTCTCCACTTCCAGTTTTTCTTTTTGACCATGACAAAATTGGCGACCCACTGGGGATACTTCAATTCTTTGATGGAACCGTTGGCCAGTAACTTGTCTACTTCCTCACGGATCGCTTCATTGATAGCGGCATTGAATTTCCTTCTCATATGTCGCACGGGCGGATGTAATGGATCGATATTCATCTTGTGGGTGGCGATGTCTCGCGGGATTCCCAGCATATCTGAATAGGAAAAAGAAAATAAATTTGCATGGTTAGTTAGGAATTCACGATACTTACTTGGGTTGGCGAGGCCGTGCCTGATGTAGGCTTTCTTTGTAAGGTCGGTGTCGTACAATTGGACTAGGTCGAGATCTTCGACCGTTGCTTTACAGGCCTCCACGATGTCGGGGTCTCTAATGGCGTCCGTTGTCGGTTTGACCTTAGTCCCCGACACAGCTGATTGCTTTGCCTCTGCACTCGCCCCCTTTAGCTGTTTGGTGTGGGCGCAATCCTGAGCTATTTTATAGCATTCCTGTGCGGTGCGCAGCTCGCCTCGAATGCTGAATACTCCCCATGGGGTAGGGAATTTGATCACTTGCTAAAATCTTGAAGGGACCGCTCGCATGGTATGTATCCATGAGCATCCTACGATTGCGTTGTACGCCGTTTCCTGGTTCATCACGTGGAAAGTTGTTTCTAGAGTGACTCCTCCTGCTAAAATGGGCAGTGATATTTCTCCGGATGTCCGTTCCACTGCATTGTTAAAACCAGTTAGTGTTATGAAGCACGGTATTATCTTATCCTCGAGTCCTATTTTTATGAGGACCCTCGGATGGATAATACAGGCGCCACTTCCGTCGTCAACCATGATTCTTTTAACATCCGTATCGGCGATACGTAAAGTGATAACTAAAGCTTTGTAATGAGGGAAAGACAAACCATCGGCATCAGACTTATCGAAGGTGATACTATCTTTGAAGTCATCATACCGTTCATGGGTGATGGTCCACTTTAGTTTGTGCGTGGTGGTGAACTTGACATGATTGATTGCTAAGTCGTCGTCGCCTCTAACGATCATGTTTATCGTGCGTGCTGGGGAGGGTGGCTTCGGCAGCCGTGGGGTTGTTCCCGTCCGTGTGCAAAGTTGGTTTTCCCTTTGTCACTGAGTAATTCCCTCAGGTATCCCTGGTTCAGCATCCTGACTACCTCTTGTCGTAGGCCTATGCAGTCTTCGGTTTTGTATCCCCATTCCTGATGGAACTCACATAGGACGTTTGATTTCCTTGTGGTAGGGTCTGATTTCATCTTCTGCAGCCACTGCACTTTGGTGCCCAGATTCTCTAGTGCGTACACTATTTCTGAAGGAGACACACAAAAGTTATGGGCGGATAATAAAGGAGGCGTACCTCTTTCATTTCGAAGTGGGGCGATATGTCGCTGTAGCGCGTCTATATGCCTTGGTGGTGGATGGAAGGATCTGATGTAGGGCTGCTGCCGATCTTTGTTGATGTTTAGGAGTTGTTCTCGTCGTCCCTCATTGCATCGATCCCTCCTTGTTTCTGAGTGTATCGTTGTTAGCCGTTGGGTCGGCCTATTAAGATCGTCCTTATCCGCTCGTACCTCAACACAATAGGCGTTGTGGATTTCCTCCCATGTGTTAGGGGGATATTTCATGAGACGGCTTAGTAGCTTCTTATTTGCCTTCGAACCGTCCCTGTTTAGCCCGTTCTGAAAAGCGGCGACTGCCATACCTTCCGTTACGTTTGGCAGACTCATCCTTACCTTGTTAAACCTGGCTAGGAAGTCCCTGAGTCCCTCCCCTACAGTTTGCCTGACGGCGAAGATGTTGTTGACCCTTACTTCCGCTTTCTTTACACCTGCATGGACGGTGACGAACTTATCTGCCATTTCCTCGAACATTGATATCGCCTTAGATAGTAGCTGAGAGTACCACGTTAGGGCCCCTCCTGTCAACGTCTCACCAAACTTCTTCAGCAGCACCGATGGTGCCTGTTCTTTTGATAGGTCGTTGCCCTTCACAGCAGTGACATAGTGGATCAAATGATCCTCGGGATCTGTGAATCCGTCATATACCCTCAAGTAGGGTGGCATCTTGAAGGTTTTTGGGATAGAGTGAGGAGCAGCTTCTTCGGTGTATGGTTGTTCAACGAACCTCCCCACGTCGCGTTTTGGTAGCAACTTGGGAGCACCGTGGATCTTGTCTACCCTCTCCTGATGTTCTTTCATTTGGTCACGAAGCGCCTTGTTTTTTCATTCTCTATTTCTTCCATCTTCTTTATGATGGCTGTTAGCGTGCCATCGTTGGTCTGTGCCTCGATGGACTTCTTATTTGCTTGTACAACCTCAGGTTCACCCATGGCAGCAGTGATGCCTACCGTTGGTATACACCTGAAGTTACTTTGCGGTGACTTCTCAACCAAGCCACTTAGAGTACTTGTTAGCCATTCTTCCAGTAGCTTCATGACCACCGAGGGTGCTTTTTTAGCCGCAGATGTGGAAGCTCCTTTTTCATGCAAGATCGTCAGATCTTCGAATGGGGAAGGTGAGACCTCTGCACCTAGTGTGATGCTAGGGGTTGCATTCAAGATGCCCTTGTTACCGGCCTCGTTGAGAGGACCAAAGAGATTGGCTGTAACACCCACTATTGCTTTCATTCTTGTGTTATTTTCGGCCATCTTTTGGTTTTGTGTGGTGTAGAGAATGGTAGTTGGTTGTTCTCTAGGTGGATACTATGATTTTGATTCTCGAAATCCCCACAGACGGCGCCAAATTATTTGGCTCAAAAGTTATCAATATACTTTGTAAGCTTAAAAACAATCAAAAGTAAATGAAGGTAAATCGCAATCAAATATAATAAGACTTAGAGATGAAAAATAAAGTTGTTATTGTAGATCTGATAGTATAAAATGATAATATGTACTCGAGAGAAAGTATTCGTTAGAGATAGAGATAGAGAGAGAGTAGGAGAGAATCAAAGAGTTGTATTATTCGAGAATAACCATGATGCCCTTTTTAGTTTTTTACAATGTGAAGGTCTCCTTTATATAGTAGGAGACCTTCCTCGAAATAATCATAAAGGTACAAAAGTAGGTAGCATCTTCTTAGTGAAGACGCTGAATTTTAAATGACGTCATCTTTGTCCCCACGTCCAAGTCGTACTCTTGCTTTAGTTGACGTATACTCACTGGGCGTATCCATCGGCGTAGAGACATTGAATGTCAAATTTGAACCTATACAGATATTTGCATTGGGTTGATCGCTGATGCCAGACGTGATGTTTTTCCTTTAAAGAGACAAAGAACAAGTCAGATTGTGTAAGAGATTTAGTATAAATGTAGCAGAAGCTATAAATCGAATTCTTTATTGTCAAAGCCCTACGGTGGGAGCAGAGATGTCAATATGAGCCGAGCCGAGCCGGGCTAGCCCAGCCCAGCCCACATAGGCTTTAGCAATGGACGGGTTGGGCTGGGCTAGCCCATCATTTTAATGGGCCTTATAATGGTCAGCCCACCCCAGCCCTATGTGGGCCGCGAGCTCCCATGGGCCAGTCCATCATTTTTAAAAATATAATTTTATATTTTTTCATTAATTTCTGACCAAAAAAAAGGATAATTATTTAAAAGTTAAAAAATATTTTATTGAAAAAATACGCAAAACTTAATAACTTTTTATATTGTTCCAATATATCACAATAAATACAAAAAAAAGTAAAAGACATGACTATATTTTATTCACTAAAAGTCAAAACTAAAACAAACTATTCAAGAGAACATTCATGATGCTTATGAGATATCCAACACATCATCTTCATCAAATACATTTGAATCCGCTTGTGATAAGGTTGTCATAACATCTTCACTTTCATCTACAATTCATATGCAATATTAATTAGTTAAATATTAAAAGTAATTAAATTTTAAAAATTAATAATATTTAAATTCACATAAAAAAATATTACCAGTTTGAGTTCGGGAAAACCTGTGCAGCCAATTTCAAGTAGTAACAAGTGTTTGGACATTTTCATAATAAATGCAACTTCTGTACTTTGTAAGAACATGCCACCAATGCTAAATATTGGTTCTGATGGTACAATGGTAATAAGAATGCTAAGTACATCACGCACCATCATTGAAAGATCGGGATATTTTCTAGAATGGTCCTTCCAATACATGACAACATCACCTCTTGAAACTTCTCAAGATCAAGTTTTGGTTCCTCTTAGTAAAGATCAAATTCTGACTTTCCATATCTAAAGGCAGTATACTTTTTATTTTTTATATATTTTAAATAAATATTTTATTAGGCCCACGGGTCGGCCCGGCCTCAGTCAAGCCTCGCGGGCCACAGGCTTACTCGGGCCGGACTTAAAAGCCTCGTTTTATACGGGCTCCAAAAATTCTAGCCCAACCCTACTAAATCAAGGGCTGGGCTGGGCTGGCCGAACAGGCCAAGCCCATATTGACGGCTCTAGGTGGGTGTGTGTTTGACCCAAAAACTAATTTTACATTAAATAATTAAATTTATATTTTCAGGGCCCCGAGCAAATAGATTGATTCAGACCGTCACCGAACAATAAACAATAATGAATAATTAAAGCGAAAATAAATTAAATAAAGTAGTGGAGAGCAAGAAATTCTTCTTGATTTTCAATCCTCGATCAGTCTCCAAAGCGGGAGAGATCGAGTTACAGAAATGATGGGAAATATTCTAATTCAAAGTTATTTCATATGTAAAAAAGGTTCTAGATATTCCACGATGATCTTTACAAGTGGGAATAACTAGGTATTTAGAGCTAAGGGATCACGAGAATGAGATTGCAGCTAGCGTTGATCCCTTCAAAGCATCAACATTGGCCACGACCTTTGGAAGGCTCCAAATTTCCCTGACCAGGTCTTTGAGAACATACGACCTCTTTCTAGGCTTCGTCCCTTTGAGTAGCTCCACACTAAAGTAGATGGGCAGTTTCGATCATAACTCATTTTCTTTGGACTCGTGACTTCGAAACTTGGTGCGTGTCGTTATTCCGTGATGCCGCGTACAATGTCCGGATTTTACCAATACAAACACTGCAGGATCAAATGTTAATTGAGAGACAAGTTTTGGTCTACGTCGTTTTAAAAGGTAAAATTGAGACTCGCTCGGGGCTCGCCTCGGGGCGGAATAATAGTAAAATGCCCCTGAGTTTATGTGTGGGGCTTAGTTCCGTGAGACTTATATCTCGGCCATCGAGGTCTACGTCCCGAACACGCCCAACGCCCAGCATACTGGGTTCGCCTAATAAAACTTTATACAATCATTTGTAACTAACCTTGTAAATCCTCAAATTTTCTTAATAAATCATTGACTATTCAAAATTACTTTTTTATTAATCATAAATCATTTAGGGTGTGTTTGGTATGAAGGAAAATATTTTCTGGAAAATGTTTTCTAATTTTCCCATGTTTGATTGGCTTAAATGTTTTGAAAAATATTTTCCAAAGCTCCTTATCAACCTTCCTCACCCTCACCAATTCACCCTACCCCCTCTCCAAAAAAAGTTTTTTTTTTAAATTTCAGTTTTTTCGTTAACATCCACCCTACTACCCCTCCATCCCCCCTCCCTCTCCCCC